>JAVFBW010161484.1:0-11626 GCA_034783835.1 Mopalia ciliata
GATCTTTAAACACGATCGTCTACATTCATTATGTAACAACGGTCAGCCGCTAATGCCCACGTAATTGTCACATGATATTCACATGACCAACTTCAAAATGCTTGACGACGCTAGAAGCAATATGGCGAACTTATCCCTTCCGTTACTGAAAAACGAATCTCTACAGGCTCATTATCGTTGTGCTGCATCGTTCGATCACCACCACCTTCATCACACGGTGGCACCAGTTTGACCATTCTAACAAAAGACAAGATTTCCTTTTGTTCGAGAGAGGGAGAGAATGAGGCTGCGATACAAAGTAAAGAAGAATTAAAGAGTTTTGACAGATATTTTGCTTCATTAGTTCACGAAACACTGGTGAAACGATATTGTTGTGGGCAGTAAACTGAAGTGAAAGTGAAATTATTTCTCAATGAGGAAACTTAAGGTGAACTTTTTACGGACAAGCAGGAAGTTTTGTAAAACTCCAAGTGCTGGCATGGAAGAAACTGTATCCAGGAACGTGTAGATAAATTATCCATGGGTCACATGACATGAGTCTTGACCTCATTATGATAAAAGTGATATTGTTATATATTAATTAAGTCAACAGAGTTTGTGTGTCAAGTATTTATTTCCATCAGATATATTATTTGAAAATTGGTACTTCTTCATTTGTTAATATACTTTAGGCCTTAGGTGTACCCAAACTCCGAAGAGGCTTTAGCAAAACCTATAAGACTATAAGACTGAAAGTTGGTCTAAGTAAGACATTTCTTAAAATTATCACAATTGCGCAGAAATGTTGATTAATTCAAAGGTTGAATCATCTCATGTTCCGGCTAAACTAACAACTTCCTGTATAGATCTTATTTTCAAATACGTTACGGATAGCCTACCTGTTCAAGTAAACTTCCAGATACAAGTTCCCAAATATATCTTAATCTCAAGTTGGTATGGGTAACCTAAAGAGAGATAATGTAGAAACAGTTGTAATCCAACGGTGTTATATACTACCTTGGTTCCTGTGAATATTTAAATGTTTTGTGAACTTTGATGGGTTTTAAAAGAAAGTTTAACTTGTCTTTTCATATGGAGAATAATTTGTGTGTGTCCACAGGTCTTACTTCCGTGATATTTGTTTGATCCAATAAGATAATAATTTTCTTGAATGTCATATTTCGCCAACGTGGCGAAATGAGAATGAGAAATTGGTCAGACATTCAAACATATAGATCGACTTTTCTGAAACAATTTGCCAACATTTAACCAAAACAAATATGACACACATTTTGTTAATCTCCTATCATTTGTAGATGTAAAAAATATAATAAGTCAGTATTAATGGGCTATAATTTCTTTATTTCAACTGCAATGAGTCTGTTAAAGTTTTAAATGTGTCAATATTTATATATAAAAAAATAACAACCCGAGCGTGTTAGCATTTGAATGATTAGCCATGTATTTACGGAGCCTGATTAAAAAGATACAGCCATGTATTCCGTATTTGTCCTATAGGCCTACAGTCGCCGTCTTACCCACCATGACTTGTGCAAGCTACAGCCTGCTTGATCTTAAACCAGTAGCATTTTGATTGAAGTGATATTCGCTTAAACGGCACAAATTGAAGGGTCGTAGCCAATCAAATTACAGCTGCATAAATACACTGGGTCAATGCTACGATGCATTCAGCTGTAGTCGTTTAAAATATTCTGTTCGATTTAACTATATTCCTTAATCGAAACATTGGTCAATTTAATGTTGACCCACATTATAAAAATAATCAATGTTTTAAGCAGCAGGCCTTTTTTCGTATTGCCCCCTCTCGTGACATCCTAGTAAGATAGTGATGGCGTCATGGTGTATAGAATCCTTGTTTTCACTGATTCTTCATACAGGAATTGTGTAAATCCGAAGAACTAAAGACTTTATTTTACCCTCATCTGGCAACACTCCATGCATGGTTCGATAAAAGGCTAAACAAAGTGCACAAATACGAAGATCAAAATGAGCCGATCGTTCTTCAGAGTTACACCACACTCTTGTATTAATTATGTCTTTAGATGAGATGAAAAAATGGAGCCAGATGCGGCCATCGATGTTTTTTGTTCTGGTGTTAAGGAACTCGACTCAACGAAAACTCGATCTCTGCATCCGGCTACCATAGTATCCGGCTTGTACAGAAAATACTACCAGTTTGGTTTAACTTGAGGCAGCTTGTGATTGGACAAAGTTGAAGTTTTGGCATCGTGAAAGATTCTTGGCGGGATTTCTGTTAAGTTATATATAGTATCTATACTATATCGTAAACTTTAACAAACATATTTTGATGGGTCGAGACAACACGATATAACAAAACGACGAAAACCCAAGAGTTACAACCTCTGCAAACTTTTCGCATAAAACAAAATAAGAATAAAAAAATATAAATACATGTACATGCAATAAAAGGATTAACAGCTAAACACAAGCATGGTTCTTCTGAATAAATTGTTCTTGATTCGGGTTGAACGATGAGCCGAGACTAGTTAGTAAGATAAAAGCTTTCATGTGAATTGTTACTAGCCACAGAATGATATAACGTTTACGTGACCTAGCATAGTTAAAACAAGGTGTACAAGGACAATATTTTAAAAATTAATAGGTGGGCTTTATTAGAGGACCAACAGGATATACTAGCATCAAATAAAAAAATGTTTGTGTTTCTGACATTGACCAAAGTTCTAATTATCAAATAATTCTATTAAAGGATTTCACGAATTAAGCTATGTGGATGACTAAATTCTTTATTCATTTATATTGGTAAGTAACTATTTGGCCCAAGTCTGACATCGAATCTTGAGTTATTTTCTAAAAGAAGCATATACAGATTTAAAGACATACTAGAAAAGTATTAACAATTTTTTTTTGTTTTGCCACCAAAAATGGAATTGAGCCCGTGGTATCTTGTAATTAAACACTGTTTGCAAACCTTTGATTATGTTTTTAATATTAGAATGTTAAATCCGTCGCTATAAGGTCTGTCATAAAGAACAGTCAATAGCCTCTAATAAACGGAATTAATTATACAGTTAAAGCGGTAATAAATGAAGAAAGCTGGGTGACGTCCCCTTGTTTTTACAAATTCCCTCAAGGGAAGAAGTGACAATGTCCTCTAATTTGGAGCGTCGATACGAATTATATATGGCTTAAATGTTGACGACCATTTGATTAAAACCAGAAGCCGACTTACCTCCTTGCTTTATGTACAGCCCGCTTGGTCATAAACCAGGACCAGTTTGAAGTAGTGATATTCTCTACAAAGGCGTAAATTATGCAGTCGTTGTTAGCTAATGACAGCTGTATAACTACACCGGGACTATGATGCTTTGATGTCATTAAGTTGTAGATCAATCCGATTCCCTTTTAATAAACAATCAAACAAAATATATAAACGAAAATACTAACAAGTTTCATCATTCTTAAATGAAATAAGCTGATAAATTTTTACACATCACACATTACCAAATGTTTATGCACTTAGGGTATATTTTTGGTAAAAGTAGAGCCCCCTCGTCAATTCCTGGTAAGACAGTGATGGCACTGGTTTATCCCAAAGTTACCAGTCTGCGTTGAAAAGTTAGATGGTACACGTGGTTTCCGAAAAGGTTCATTACAGCAATCGACCAGAAATATAACCTATATAACTTTTTCCAATTAATCCATTCACCTAATCTATTCAGTAACGCTGTGGGTAGTTCTGAGACGAAGCCAGTCACCGATGTGAGCAAGTGCCGTTTCTTAGAGTCGTTGGCGTAAAAAAAATTTTATTTCGATTCTATGAGTGGTATTTGGAAGTCAAAAGTACATATGGTGGAAAGACTTCATATGGATGCAGTGAACTAAGAAAACTTAAAAACTAAACGTTTGATCCAATCAACTAAGAAGGACATTAAGTTCTGAACTACAAATATATGAAAACTGTTAAATCCCTACACCATGTGGACTATATGTTTATCAGCGGATTTGAAAAAATGCATGTCATAATGGCTCCGATCGTATGACGTCCGAGTAGATGTACGCAGTACATTCGAAGACGTCTGAGGAGATGTGCGCAGTACATTCGAGAGAGTCAAAGGAATGTGCGCAGTACATTCGATGACGTCCGAGGAGATGTACCGAGTACATTCGAGGAAATCCGAAAAGATGCAGGCAGTACATTCGAGAACATCTGAGGAGATGTGCGCAGTACATTCGAGGGAGTCAAAGGAATGTGTCCAGTACATTCGATGACGTCCGAGGAGATGTGCCGAGTACATTCGAGGAAGTCCGAAAAGATACAGGCAGTAAATTTGAGGACGTCCGAGGAGATGTGCGCAGGACATTCTAGGACGTCCGAGGAAAAGTGCACATCATATTCGAGGACGTCCGAGGAAATGAGCGCTGTACATTCGAGGACGTCTGAGGGGATGTGCGCTGTACATTCGAGGACGTCCAAGTGCCAAATCGGATGCAGGCTGAATGATGATACTTGTACATAGTATACTTGCCAGCTCAAACAGGTCGGTACCCACACCGAATCAAGTCTGTATCCTGTTCAGAGGCAAGCATACCTTTTGGTGTGTCTCAAAAATGGAATTTCTCGCCCATCTCCACATTCACGACGAAATGGAGACGGTTTGGCAAGAAACGTTTGAAATGTATTCTTCCACATCGTAAAATAAGGTAACTGTGTGATTCAAAGCCGTATTTGACATATAAAATGTCTTTGAATTATCAGTAGTAAACATGATTTGGCAATACTTAAAGGAACACATGAGAGCCGGTGAGTTCACATTCTCTTAACGAAATCAACTATTTATTTACACACTTTATCTCTAGGCTACCTGCTATAAATAATATAATATTAGACTATGATCAATCAGGCGATGGTATGGTTGACACAGCTGATTTCATTTCCCGTTAGAGGGTGCAACTTCATTAACTAGCTTCGGATTTTGGGAACAAAATTATACTCAGAAATCTAAACTTACGGGGACCTATAAAGACTCGAATAGAGCTTCCTGTCTTCGTCTATCAGTAATATTATCCAAACTTTCTTTCCGTTTTGGTATCGTTTTTGCTTTTTATATTGGGAAATGTACCAGTCAACGTTGAAAGGAAGTGGCTGGTATGTCAACATAAAATCTATTTCTGAAGAAATTTCTACTAAAACCAAAGTTGTTACAACACATGTCAGGTATATATCATTGGATAAGTACAAATATTTGTGCTTTATTAAATGGTAGCTGCATTTATAATGACAGTACGAAAAAGAAGCATAGGCTAAGTAATTATGGTAAGTGTTTATTTGTTCATAGAATGTATCCATGTTTAACTAGAGTATAAATGGCGCTGACAATAGTTCAATCGCGAGGTACGTAAGGGCTAGGGTGCTCTTAAATTTTGTTTCAATAAGCCTTAAGGGGAGTTGATGTTCACGCCCATCCTCGCCCGTCCTCCCTCGGAAGTCCATCTCTAACAACAACAGGCTGCTATTAATGATATTGGTACAGAAACAAGACGAATACAGACTACAGTAGAGCGCAAAGACAGGCGGCCATGCTTTAATTAGTCACGGAGTCATTACCAAGGAAGGCGAGTTCCGGATACAACACCAAACTTTGACCGCCTGGTTAATGGAAGGGTTTAATGCGATGTGGAGCTCTACGCCTTCATCAGGCAACTCGTACCACAATGCGTGGCGGTCACTACAACAACTGCTCATAACACCTCTCGTCTAAAAGGCTGTCTTTCACGGATACCCGACATCAGGAACTACTTCCGTTGTAGTTGTTGAGTTCAAAGCGTCTTATGCAACGGCCTAAGGCGTTATAAACAGACTCAAAAGGTGGAAAATTATTTCTGTCTGTACGGGAATAGCCACTGGACAAAATAAAACACAAAGAACTAAATGCAGAAAGATTCTTTACAAAAGTTGTTGGCTGGAGGTTATTTTTCATATTATACAACACAATTTGGCTTGGAAAAACGTTTTTCACATAAAACATATAAATCGTCATAAGTGTAGGAAAACAGTGGCGAGAGTAAAGTCATGATGGACTTGATCTATATCAAATAGTTGGGCAAAACATAGTATAAGAAGATGCTCGGCGAACGAAATAAGATTTTATAACATATAGAAATAATATCTAAAATTAGGTCGAAAGAAACTTATTTCTATAAATGTAAAAGAAAGAAGAAAATCCATATAAAAAAGCAGACATGCTTGAAAAAAAAGTTTTTCAGAATTGGCTGGAAATATGGTATTAATATTTGGATCCAAATGTTGTGACGTTCTGTCGGGAAGTGCAAAAGCATCTTACCGAGGTAAGACAGAAAAGTAGATGGTCGCATTAAGACTTGATTGGCTTGATTGGCTTCATTGACGCGTGCTCCTGGTCATAACAAAGATACATGACAGTGATATGGAGGATATACAATATTTTGTTGCTGTAAAAATATATGGAGGTAAACAGAAAGTAATAAAATAGTTTTAAGTAATTCAAAAGAATCGTGGATGAAATGGGCATTTTTGCATAACTGTCTATGTGCTTTCATTTTTATATTCCATTTTAAATTTTTTTATATAATTATCAAGACCATCGCCGTAATAATTATTTGAAGCATCGTTTCCCACTTTTATTTATTAGCTGTCACTGTTTGTTTAAGTTAATTTCTTTAAATTATATTTATTTATGTATAAAGGTACAGAACATATACTCGTGGCCTCTATTGGGTATTTTGAATTGATGGCCTTGTGTTGAATGAATGAATTTAGAGTGCTTTTCACCATCCCCCAAATCGGCCTTGAGTTAAATTATATTTCGAGAAGCAAGCATATTAACCGACATCAAGATTGATTGATTGATTGATTGATTGGCTGGCTGGTGGGCGGGTTAGTTGGCTGGCTGGTTGGTTTGTCGGTCGGCTGGTCGGTTGGTTGGGTTGTTTAATGGTACGCCGTTTAACCTCAATCAGGCAAAAACAAACAAATAAGCACGAAGAAACTAGCTAATCGGTAGTAACCGGAAGTAGATTGTGTATGTAAATGACTTGCGAGTATCAACTAAACATTCGCTTTGTGGTCGATTTAAAAAAGTCTTTCCGCGGTTAGCTCGAGATGGGTACAATGCCGTATCACAAGATACGTATTCGCATCAATATAACACCTTTAACGCAAAAAGCAAATAAGCATGATTGGTCAAACTCAGACGAGACTGCTGGTCGTAAGTTTGCTGGAAAGGGTTTTAACAAGAGGGGGTGAGGGGGTGGGGCGGGGGGGGGGTAGAGGAATAGAAAGAAACCTAAATGTTATTAATATCACATTTGAAATAGTTCCAAAGCGTCAAGAAAATGTATCTAGCCATATAGCTTTTTAACGGACAACGGAAACTTTGAGATAAACCGGCATCTTAACTGTCTTACCAGGAAATGAAAAAGGGGCTCTACTTTACAGGTGCATACAGATTTGGAAATGTGTTATGTAGGTCAACATAAAATTTAACAATTTTATTCATTTAAAAATGATTGCACTTGCTAGTATCTTTGTAATTTGTTTGTTTGCTTGATTTTGGTGACTGGTATCTTTAAAAAGGGAATTACATTGATGTACAGCTGAATGACATCAAATAATAGTCCCGGTGTGTTTATACAGCTGTAATTTATCTTGCTACGACCGAATAATTTACGCCGTCAAATCAAATGATAAGCATATAAGTATAGTATGCCACATAATCTCATAGCCACACGTTGGTGATCAAATGTTTGGTCAAACTTTTCGGCGCCCATTGGTCTGAAGAAACAATTGTTCAAATCCTCTCAACTCTGTCTACATTTTAGCTGAAAACATAGGGGACATGTATGGTGGCCGAGAGCTGCCATCTAATAATTTTTATTTTATTGTATCGAAAATAAAATCAAAATCAAATTAATATAACTTAATAAAAACGATAACAAAATGAAATGGAATGAAAATAAAAACAAAGTTAAAATGAAAATTAAGATAAAATTGAAATAAAACGAAACCGATTTGGCAGTTCTCGGCCATCAGATATTTACGTTTTCATTTTTCTTTTAATACAAATACAAACAAAATCAAAATTTAAAAAAAAAAAAAAAAAAAAAAATATTCATATTCGAATTCTCTGACGACATAAGGGCACAGAGCGTGACCTAATCTAACTTCAGTTTTCTGTTGCAGGAACACAAGGAGGCCTGATCAGTAGAACTTAAGTTGCCATGTTTAGTGTACAGCGCCTTAGTTCTTAAACAGCATGCAGAATGTGCTGAACTGTATGTATATGGAGATATTATTTTGCGATATATAAGTTCATGGAAGGTTTATTATACTGTTAAGCCTAAATACGATGTGTTTGTGAACCATAGACGTCATTCTCGATTTTTCAAATAGCTCATGCTATTTGATTAAAACCGGAAGCGGTCTGACCTCCGCACCTTACTTATGTACAGTCCGTCTGCCCTGAAAAGCTAAATGGGGCTCGATGGTTACAAAATGAACTCGTGCTACACTGCTGACCTATATCGTAGAACTACAATGAAAAAGGACTAATATCTGATCGAAAATAGCTGGTCATCAAATATTAAAAGTCATAATCAAATTTGTACTCCATGTTTCTTTTCCATTCAGAAGCCATGTGAAATGGCATTCTCCTTGATCTGTCCCTGATCTACAATCCGATAAAAAAAATCGGAGCAAAAAAGTTCCCTGTCTGATTTTTCGCTATTTTGATCTGATGTGAAACCTGGCAAAATGGTGTCTATTGGTTGGCAATATTGACTGACTATGGGACTGGTTCTAAATCCTGACTGACTATATACAGGACCAGTTCCCGTTGGACATTTCCACTAAAGATGTTTACAGAAAACATTTTTCAAACATAGTACTGGTATCCAGTTTATATAGTATATTGACGATACGTACAACAAAACAGTTGCGTATTCGTTTTCTGCCAAGGTATGCCCTCTCAGTTATTCTTTCAGGGCGGCAAAAAACACATGTGACGTTATTTTGAAAAAAAAGGGAACATTAGGTTGAATTGTTTTATACCGTAATTTGGTTATTGTTAGTGGTCACGTGTTAACTAAGTTGTTGTTGTACCGAATATCCATGTCAGAAGCTCACTGTGAAATGACATCATTATCTATATAGTCGGGATTTCGACTTTTTCAGTTGCTGCCATTCTTTTTAAGTTATGAGTAAATGGTCTACTTTCTTATAACTGAAAGAAAAAACTGTTTGAATTGATAAAGAACAGTGTGGAATTTACCATCAGTCGCCATATAAATGACTACTCTTTAGTAGGTTATGATCCCAAATCAAACAAAGAAAATGTTTTTACTAATGTTTTATATCTAATGTTATCGGTGAGCTTAAGGGTACTGCTTAAACAAAAAACGATTCAATGACCGTTTGTTTGATGGGAGTTTAACGCCAGATTTAAGTTATTTCACTCGCACAACGGCATGCCTGCCCAATGGGTGACGGAAACCATCCCCGACACCACTGGCCTCAAACAAAAACACCACAGAACAAAAATACAAGGCAATATAAAGACAAACATATCGGCCTCCTGAAAGCACCAGGGCAGGGATAAAGGTGAATGCAAAATGATTCCTTTTATATTCATATTTTCTGACCAGATTTTATGCATTCCATTCAAACCTATAGAGACACTGTTATATCGTTGATGCCTAACATATAAAGGTAAATTATAGAATGACGAAACTAAGAGCGAAAAGCAGGAGAAGATTAAACAGTTAACAACTGAAAGGACTGTGTGATAATATTTCCGTTGCAACAAACCAACCAAATTGTTCTAATTGCATCAACAAATAAAATATTATATGTAACCAACTATTGGACCTGCGATACCATTGTGGGATAAAGACTCTCAAGTGATTCTTGTGCAGTGAGTATTCCTTACAGCCCCGTCTGATCGCCACACTTGCAGAGGTCTGTTTATCCATGGACCGGGTCGAGCAACTAAGCAATGGATGATTAAATCTGAAAAACAATTGCTCTTATTTCGTTTATCTATGATATGTGTACAGGTAACCGTCAGTCCTTCTCTCGGAATGAAAATCATCATAAAAAAACAGGGATGCTCTTTTCGATGGTAGGCTACTCTTCGCTTGCCTGAACTGCCTAATGCTTAGAGGTAGAACGATATTTAAATCTTCCATACAGTCAATCTTCTGTCATTACTCCACCTTGTCCTTTTGTTCCATGCCCTTGGAGTTAAAGGAAGATGATCTAGGTGTTAAATCTGTAATATAATATGCATTGATATTGCACGTGGTTTTGGGCGCGAAACCGAAAGATATCTTACAAAAATTGTTCGCAGGCTTTTGAGGGTGCTTCCTGTTGCCCATCTGTTCTACGAATTTAAAGGGGACTTGGTGCCGATCTGTTAGTGATGTCTCTGTGAAGCGATCTGTGATTATCCTGTATTTGTCCCGTCTGTTTGTTCGTTATCTTGTCAAAATCAAACCAACAAAAATTGCCCCCGCCTCTCTCCCTGATCAGCAAAAATAATAACATATTTATAACTTATAGAAAGTATAACGGTTTCAACAGGCTAATCAGGAAGAAGGAAAATATTCCGCCATTATAAATTTAAAACGGTAGAATAAATTGACAGGTTTTAAATTGCCCCGAAGGTTATTGCCGATTGGTTTATAATGTTAAGTTGAGGTTGTGGTACGTTATACGCAGGTTGTTGTACTCGTGGGTTCTATTTCAGTTATTGTGAATGTCAGTTTGCCTTGTAAATAGTGCTTGGGAAGCCAATGTCAGTAGAAATGAATGGTTGTGAGCAATACGTAGACAAGGATAGTTGGTTAAGTTGATATATGATATATTGTTTGAGACTTAAGCGTGGGTAGTTTAAATAGATTAAAAACACAAACTCCTTACTTTTACGAACGTTCGGTCCTCATTTCGGTAGCTTTCTGAAAAGCCCTGTCCTGACGGCCGAAATGAGTAGTTCAGAACCAATTTGAATGGAATGTTTAATTCCTACAATTCGATGTATATATTCACTATTTTATCGAAGGTAATTTCCGTAGACCAACGCTTGCAGAGAAATGTAATTATGCGTATCGCTTGATTTTTCAGAAGGAAAATCAACCGGAGCTGGGTTGAAAGATATTATCCATTAAGCCCCTTTCACACCGGGCCATACGTAGTGTTGCGTACCGACTACGCTGAGAGGTAAGCTGCCCTACGCTGGACTACGTAACTATATGCGGAGGGACGCAAAAGAGTATGCGGGATGGACGCAAAATATCAAAAATGTTTAATTTTTTCGGCGTAGTCTCTAGACGAAGAGACCATGCGTTTTTACGCAACGCTACGCTACTGTATGCCATGCCTACGCAATAGAACGCTTCCCTACTCAAGTCCGATGAAGCAATAAAAGATGGATCTTCTTCTGCCTTTGTCCACTGTTATTCCAACAGCAGCCATGTGTTCTGCACAGCAGGCAGCAGTGGATTAAGGGGCAGAAAACTAGTTTAATTTAGCGCCAATGGCTACATTCGCGGCTCCTACGAGCGTCTGTTGCATATTTAAACGGCGCTTGCGCACACAGTAAGCAACCGTCAG
>JAVFBW010161495.1:0-10668 GCA_034783835.1 Mopalia ciliata
TAAGCAGTAACCACACACTAATCCGCGTCTGTGGGCTAGGATTAGTAAGCAGTAACCACACACTAATCCCCGGCTGTGGGCTAGGATAAGTAAGCAGTAAGCACACACTAATCCCCGGCTGTGGGCTAGGATAAGGAAGCAGTAACTACACACTAATCCCTGGCTGTGGGCTAGAATAAGTAAGCAGTAACCACACACTAATCCGCAGCGGTGGGCTAGGATATGTAAGCAGTAACGACACACTAATCCCTGGCTGTGGGCTAGGATAAGTAAGCAGTAACCACACACTCATCCACAGCTGTTGGCTAGTATAATTAAGCAGTAACCAAACACTAATCCCCGGCTGTGGGCTAGAATAAGTAAGCAGTACCCACATACTAATCCCTGGCTGTGGGCTAGAATAAGTAAGCAGTAACCACACACTAATCCGCAGCTGTCGGCTAGGATATGTAAGCAGTAACCACACACTAATCCCCGGCTGTGGGCTACAATAAGTGAGCAGTAACCACACACTAATCCACAGCTGTGGGCTAGGATATGTAAGCAGTAACCACACACTAATCCCCGGCTGTGGGCTAGGACAAGTAAGCAGTAACCACACACTAATCCACAGCTGTGGGCTAGCATAAGTAAGCAGTAACCACACACTAATCCGCAGCTGTGTGCTAGGATAAGTAAGCAGTAACCACACACTAATCCGCAGCTGTCGGCTAGGATATGTAAGCATTAACAACACACTAATCCACAGCTGTGGGTTAGCATAAGTAAGCAGTAACCACACACTAATCCACAGCTGTGGGCTAGCATAAGTAATCAGTTACCACACACTAATCCGCAGCTGTGTGCTAGGATAAGTAAGCAGTAACCACACACTAATCCACAGCTGTTGGCTAGCATAAGTAAGCAGTAACCTAGGATTAGGTTGTAAACACTGGGAGATTTAATATTAATAATGGTTCTTAATTGTCCACCTTATCTTAGACATGTTATTTGATACTTATTTGGATTCACATGTTACAAACTATTTTTTATTAACGACAAAGTGATTCATTGAGAAATTTGTTAAGTTTGCCATTTGTCCCCGAAGATAATTTATTGTATTCAATATATATTAATTTGTATTATGTTGAGGAGATCCCCTGGTGGCCCTGTGGCTGTGGGTTATCCTCGTTAAAGAAATAAAGAATTAAATTAAATTAATTGAACAATTGCAGTCTTACATGAGTGTAATTTCCTCAAACCAGATTGTGAGTCCTGAATATGTGTCTCAAGAATTTTTGATAATATTGGCAAAATAGAGATTGGGTGATAGTTGCTGATTGAATTTTTTCCCCCACTTTTGTATAATGGAATAACCTTCGAAATCTTCCATTCATTTGGGAAGATGCATGCGAGATTGCGGTGATAGTACACTTATTTTGAAGTTGAGTCAAGGATTTAGAAATAATTAGTGCACTAATTTTCAGGATATGGGTATTAATGTTGTCCAGACCACAGGCTTTGGAGTAATTTGTTCAATAACCAATACTTCAGTTGATACCTTATCAACAAATGATTTGAAAGTGTTGAAGTTCTATAAAAGTTGCATTTTGTGCCAAATTTTGTATACAGTTAGAAAAATAAAATAATGTGCATAGGTCAGAAGTATCTTTTACATATGTGTTGGTATTTTCATCAAAAATGTTGTCAGGCACTAAAGAATTAAGACATTTTGGATTATTATTACACAAAATTTTCCAGATTGAATTTTGTGATTGTTTACCTTTATCTATATCGGAAGAGAAATAGTTTTTTTAAGCTCAGGTGGTTGGGGTGAGCTTTATGTTGCCCAGGTGCTTTCTGAGCTAAAGGGGAACTGGAAGCCGATCTGTTTGTGTTGTCTGTATGGAGTCCTGTATTTGTCCTATCTTGTCTTTGTTTGTTGCCAGTGGTGTCAAGGGTGGTTTCCTTCACCCATTGGACTGACAAGTTGTCATATAAGTGAAATACCCTTGAGTACAATGTTAAACCCATCTTCTCTAGCCAAGGGTTACTATTCCGAGTCACTCTGCATTTGAACCCTTGGCGGATAAGTCCTGTATAATGGGACTCGGCTTCCGAGCAATTGATTGGATGCGTAGGAACTTCTACGCATCCAATCAGATATTGTGCTATTAGAAGACTTGGCTATTGAATTTGGCGACGAATGTAACTGTAAACCACGGGAGTTTGCTAGAACCTTGATCGTTTTATCTGCCAGATGGTGTAGCTGAAACTCTTTTGTACATTAATTATCTGCCAAGGGTTCAAATGCAGAGTAGCTCGGAATAGTAACCCTTGGGTAGAGAAGATGGGTTTAACCTCAATCAAACAAACAAACAAACCCTGTTTTCCACCGTAATAAGGTAAGGAGCAGTGTGAAGTGGACAATCTGTCGGCATATCCTTGAGTACGACATTAAACGCCAATCAAATAAAGAAAAACAACAGATTTTGTTTGTGCTAGTGTCAATTATTGTTGGAATATACCGCCGTCATATAAGTGAAATACTCTTAAGCTCGGCCTAAAACACCAATGAATCAATCAATGAATCAACACATTTTTTGATCTTGCCAACATCGGCACGTTTCCCACGGTTCAAAATAGCATATACCCAAACTTTATTGACATAATCCGGCACAACAATGTTTTCATCTGATATTAACAGAGAAAACAAGGTTTGACAAGGTGTGTCCTGTTTATGGGGCTGTTGGGGTTAGCCTTTTGTAGTAATAATGGCTCCTCCTTGTCAAACATGTTACTGCTAATGATATTGCTACATAAACTGCCCCGTGAGGGAGCGGTTGGGCCATGGCCCTGCAGAATACTCCCTTGTCTTCCTCGGTCAATCGTAAGAGGCGAGAAAAGAGGTTGTTTTCCGTTGCCCTGGTGTTCCCAGAGCTAAAGGGTATAAACGGGAAGCAGATTTGTTTGCGATGTTCTTTATTTGTGTCCGTAGTCATATAAGTGAAATACCCTTGAGTACGACGTTAAACACCAATCAAAGAAACAAACAAAAACAAGCTACATATACTAAGTCTATAGCTTGGTTTGACATGTTACCACTACTTAGTGCTCAAGGTCTAGTAGGATGTCATGGCAGCGCTAGTAATCTGGGGAGGTAACTGGTAATTGACCAGCAACCTTACTTCAGGGCTATCTTGGGAAAAAAAATCATTTGTTTCCTTTGAAAAGTATTTGATGAAATTAAGTTATCCATGATTTATCTTTCATATGCTTAGTTACAAATATTTGTTTCCCATAGTTGGTTTTTACACCAAGAAAGTTAAAAAACTAAACATCAATTCATCTGACATATACTTCAACTTTTCCTAATTAGGTATGTGCTATAATGTCTATATCTATAGCCTATAGCCTATAAATATACATTAAGTTTGAACCATTGAAAAAAGAAAAAATATTCAATCTGAGCTCTCTCGCTTTTACTTTGCTCTATCACTCCGAGGACTCTTGTTTAATATCAGGTTTGTCGTTAAGACCCCCAGATAGGAAAGGGGGTTCAGAAAAGCTGGTCCATTGACCTACTAGGGCTGTAATGAAGTATCAATTTCACCTATTGGGCTGGCACACCATCATATGAGTGAAATAACCTTAAGTGTGGCATTTATCCCCAAACAAACAAAAAAACAAGCCAGTTTTCTTGGCATGAGTGAGATTGGCCTGACCATGGGAATGCGAAACATGCTCTCATGAAGGCATGTTCTAATAAAATGATATAGCCTATCTACTTTGCAATGTTACAGCTCACAGTGGTTATTTTTTTGTGTGTGGCTTTGGTGACATTGATGGCCAACAGAAAAAGAAGTTGGGAGTACAAGTTTAGAACTTATTCGAGCACTGCAATGATCAAAATCTTTATGAAGTTCTATGGCATATTTAAGTAAGGATAAGTAAATAATCAATGTATTCATTATATTACCCTGCATTCATAAGTATATAACTGCATGTATGTCTACTTCATTGCCGAACTATAGCTGTACTTAGACCTGTATATATCCTTGTGGAGGTTACATGTGGGCAGAATGTCATTCCTGTGAGAGGAAGTGATAAAGACTTAACTGTTAGCAGTAAACTGTTCCACTCATTCAATTTCGATGGAGTTATTAATCCTATACCAAACAATGACATTTACTACCACAGTTCAGTTTACCTCCATTGTTTATATATACAGAGCTGTTGCAGCCTGTAAGCCTGGCTGGTTAAATCACTCCCAGTAGGACAGTAAAACAGGTAGGGAGAGGATAGGCTTAGACTTGTAAACAGGCATGGTGTGTGCAGTGTTGCTACATGTACATGGATTTTCAGACCTTCTCAGGAGGACAGGTACATTTTTTCTCTCTACATTTACTCCGACCAATTCTGTGGCTCAGTCAATATACATTTTAGTCTAGTGAACCCTGTCTAATTGTATCTTATTCACTCTTGCATGTCATAGCACAGGTTTTGTGTTAATTACTACAGCAGTTGCCTAAAAGACTACCATCAATAATTCTGTCAGCCATTAAGATGTAATAAAGTGCAGGAAATGTCACTTATTCTTAGACAACAAAAATACTGTCTTCTTTGAAAATGACAATGAGTGTGGAGAGATATAGATCTTGAAAAATATAATTTTTTTTACTACAGTGATAGGTTCACATTTCATGGTTATCTTGATATGGTTATCGATTATTATGGTCTATAAGCTTGTACTAAACTATTTTCTGGTTATCCAATAGTTTTAAGAAAACAATGCAACAGGTTACGTTACTTTATAATATCAGCACCATTTGACAGCACTCTGTTTGTTTTTTTTTCCAAGCTCATAAGCTGGTCGGCGGCCTATGATTTATGCACGAAACATTGTGAATTGGACAATCTATAATTATGTGAAACTGTTAAATACCCATGAGTATGACGCTTAACACCAGTCAAACAGACTATATATTGGATGTCAATTGTCAAGAGACAATGGCTGAATATTTTGCGCAATGTTCTTAAGCTTACTGTGTATCGCGTTCTTGAAACAATAAAATATGTTTAAACTAATGTTCTTACACTTCATCACTCTGTAAGTATCCAACAACAGGGCTTGACCTATGTACATGTCTTATCTAAATACTTAAGTCTGTACTTCTAAAAAATTGTGCATGCATATTTTTTAATGTAGAGAAAGTAAACGATGAGTAGCACCGAACACATACATGTACTAACACAGATATGAGTCATAGGGCATTTAACTTCTATCCTCCTACATATTAAATCTCTATTTTTATAAAGGGACTAAAAAAAGATGATGTATTGTATTTCTTTTTAATCCATTTTAGTATTTGATACTAAACTGTAGTGTTTATTCTTACCTCAACTGACTACCATGGCTTCAGACTGGTAAAGCAGGTGGCTGACAAGATGCCATCTATTTCTGTGCTGTCACAACATCAAATTGATTTATGAGGCTGTCCTGCTCAGTAATTCTCACACTTTTATATAATGTCCTTTTTAAACAGTGTTTTAGACTGTGTTGGTTTCTATTTCTGGTGATTATCTTTTACTTTGACATTGTGTTCCCAGTGAATGATATGGATTATTTTCCTATTGTTTTGGGACAGCATAATTTCAAAGTTTGTCAGGTTGGGAGGGAGCTTCCTTTTGCCCTGTTGCTTTCAAAGCTAAGGGGCAACGTATCGCCAATCTTTTTGTGATCCTATCGAACAAGTAAATACAATTTGTCGTTTTAGGCCCTGTTTGTTTCCTGTTCTGGGGATGTTTTTTTTTTTTGTATTGCCAGTGAATAATTTTGAATTTTTTCCCCCAATGTTTTTGGACATCATAATCAAAAGAGAAAAATAATTCATGAATGTGGACCCCTTAATGGTTGAACCAAGTAATCAGAATGAAAGTATCTGATCAGGTTGCAGGGAACTTTCTGTTGCTATGGAGCTTGAACTGGGGGGTTATATAATGCTGATCTGTTCTTTAATTGCACCAGTTTTCCCTACAATTGTCCTGTACATGCATCTTGTCACTGTTTGTTACCAATGATCGTGAGGGTGGTTTATTTAACCCATTGGAAGGTATTTCTGAAATTGAGTGCCCATTTGGTTATCCTTTTACCTTTTCCACTATTTCCCCATGGGCTGAATTCTGCCACCTCCAGTCCTCCACCCAAATAAGCTTAATGGTATTACCCTGTTGATGCTTGCTTTATTCCCTAAAGTCGGTGTGAAGAATCCCAATAATTTCTGTCTAAATTTGACATATCCCCAGTCTTAAGATTTCATTTACTATCGGCAATGGCCACTTCTTCTGCCCATACTGTAATGTGCATGATGACTTTTAAAAGTGGAAACAAATTTTTTTTTCACCCAAAAAATGGGCTCATTCTGAAAAATACAGTATTCCAACTTTCTAGTGCCCAAAAGCCTTTGTTTTTGATTATGGTATACCCCCCTCTCTCCATTCCCCTTTCAAGGTCTCGAGGACACAATGAACCGGAACCCATTGAATTGAATAAGTCATGTAAGCTTACACTTGCAATTGGCCACTTAACAACCCATTAGAGTTAAGTGAAAAGGAATGACACTTTATCAAAATTATCTAAATTGTTGCAGGATAAGGAAAGGTAATAATAGTGAAATTAATTTTTGGAATGACATTTATTATGGGATTGTTGTTGATAAAATTAGTCCTCTATTTTGACAAGAGGAAAACTGAACATGCTATGACAGATGTGGTATAACATCTAGCTCAACATACATGTGCATGTCAAATTATTTTATGACTGGCCATTGTTCGTTGTTAGTTATAAATGTTTTTGTATCATTTTAACATGCCCTGTGGCATGTCTGGTTAAAGGCAGTTTGTTTTCAACGTAGCAACTGCGATGCTGTTTACAAATGTCTGAAATGTCCTATATCTATCAACTCTGACATCTAAAACTCTGACACTGACTGAGAAACCCAAACCTGACAGACAGCTCTGATCACATTCAAGTCATACATGTACATATACTTGTCCTTTTTCCTCATTATGCCCTTTTTGGGCCCTGGCTATAAAGGACGGTTGTCACACCTTGATTAAGCTAGTGTCCAATTGTTCTTTTTAATACACCACTGTCTTATAAGTGAAAATGTGAAATACCCTTTTAATAGTATGTTGTGAAACACCAATCAATTAACCTTATCGCTCCTATTCTGGACAATTTCACTGGAAAAATATGTCCGTTGATACAAAACTGACAGCATAAATACAGAACTTCAAAGCTCTTAAGGGCCTGGGGCTGTGGCTTAATGGTAGCGTGTGCACTATTTAATCCTGCTATGATGTACCAGTAACTGGATCCAGTCCGTCTGTCGACCACAAGGTATATGAGTGAATCACACATTGTGCAGGGCAGTTTCTATTCCGAATTCTTCAGACCAAAAACAGGGTTCTGAATCTGTCTTTAGCTTGATTTTAACAGGAATTTATGAAAATAGTAATATATTGACATTAATTTGGGCGCCCATACGTTTTCCGTAACTTAAATGTCTCTGGATTCTTGTCTGTTGTGGGTTGGGCAGTTGCAGGGGTGGTTTTTTTAGGTTTAGGTTTTCAACCATAATGAAGCAAGGTGTAGTGTGAAGTGGACAATCCGTCATCATATAAGTGAAATTCGCTTGAGTACGATGTTAAACCCCAATCAAACAAACATCAATAAAATCTCTGAATTACAAAACTACAGAATAACCATGACTTATTCTCATGATTAACTAAAATTTTACCACAAATTATTTATTTATTAAAAAAGTCATTAACATGTAATGATGTTGCAAATTACCTTCATTATCCACTTAGTATTTAGTATTACCAGTAACAGATCAGATGTACATCATAGAGCCAAATTGGTTGAGGATATAACATTGCGTTATTGTTACAGTTAAACAACAGGACTGAGGTAGCTGATAGCTTTGACTTCACTTTAATAGACATGTAATACTATGTGAAACTAGTTATTACCTAAACAAATACTACTTCCGTACTCTTAATTACACAAACAATGCCATCTTTTAAGGCTATAGTTAGTTTTATGGCGCTCGCTATCATGACCTGGCAAGAGTATATTCTGTGCTCGGCCATTTCTGTACAAATCAACAATGTAGTGATTAACTCACTGGGAGTTGTCTCCCTTCATCCATGAGATAAACATAGACTAATCTGATCCTAACTTCTTTTCTTGCTGTGACAATATTACCGCATGTAATCAAACAAATTAATGTTTTCTGAGAAATGTTAATGTTTTCTTTGAAAAATTCATCTTCTGCCTCTCGAAGTCTAATTTACACTGAATGCAAGCCACCTTGCTGGGTCCCTGTTCTGTTCTAAATGTTCATGTTAAGGAGACTCTAAAACCCCTACAGAGTGTTTTTACGTTTCGCCGTTTTACTTCTAAACTGCTGTGAATTTTGCAACACGTGTATATATATTCTGAATTGTCTTTTTCTACAGAACAATAATAAGTAAATTATTTTTTTCTAAAACATACAGAAAAAAATATTTTGCATAGAAGTACATTTTTGCTACCTCTTTTTCACATTGTTACTTCTTTTACACTATTTATGTCAACTGTTCAATCTTACATCAACGTATAATACATTATGTGAACCTAAAAAAGGTCATTGAGTTTTTTCTCGTTTGCCTTAGTTTTCTTGTGATATTGGGTTAATGGTCAAAAATTAAAAAAATGAGTCAAAATAGTGAAATTTTAAATTCTTATAACCTTATCTAAGAAACGAAAAAAGATATTAAAATTCTCAATGACTGTTTTTTAGTTCTATATGTTAAGATGAAGTGTGAAAAAAATCAGTTCTGTAGGTATAAAAACAGCTGAGGAGTAGGCATTTTCCCAAAATGAAAGCCGAGAAAATGGGTAAAATGTATTTCTGATTTATTTTACAACAGTTTTACCTCTTTCATGATCAATTCTTTGAAGTAATTCAATCTAATTTTTTCACAATTTGTTTATAATATCGAACGGAGTCATTATATGTATATGTGAACAAGGACATGAATGTAAAGAATGTCACAATGATTGGTAATAAAAAAATAGTCCATGTGAACGTACTAAACAATCAGTGCTATATGTTCAATCTTTATTGAAGCAGCTTCACATCAGTGCTCCTTCATGCATTGGGCCCCGTGAGGGAGCTGGTGGCCCATGGCCCTACAGAATATTCCCTCGGCTGCCTCGGTCGATCATAAGAGGCAAGAAAAGAGGTTGCTTTCTGTTGCCCTGGTGTTCGCAGAGCTAAAGGGTAATGGGAAGCAGATTTGTTTGTGACATTGTGTATTTGTGTCTGTCATCATATAAGTGAAATATCTTGAGTACGACGTTAAACACCAATCAAACAAACAGACAAACAACAAACCTTAGCTTCCAGAGCATCATGGCAAACAGGAAGCTCTCTCCGCACCGTCTGAACAATAATGAAACATTCTTTAAACTATAGTATGGATGTTGTTACATATCCCATATAAATTAAAAGTTCAACAAACTCACTCTAGCAGAGTACGACATTAAACACCAATCAAACAAACAAACAAACACTCTAGCAATATTTTCGTTATTTTGGGATAACACTTTCTTAGTTTGAACAGATTCTAGTGCAGCAAATTTTGTAGTTTGAAACCCGTCCGGGAATCGAACCCAGAGCAAGGCACCAAATCGCCATCAGTAAATGCCAGCCACCTAGACCACTCAAGGGTATTTCACTTATATGACGGCAGACACAAATACAGGACATCACAAACAAATCACCCGGCCTTCAACAAGTGCAGGACTTATTTCAACAAGGATGGGTGGCTGAGTGGTCTAGGTGGCAGGCATTTACTGCTGGGGATTGGTGCCTTACTCTGAGGGTCGTGAGTGCGATTCCTGGACGGGTTTTAAACTGCAAATTTTTTTTAATTAGAATCTGTTCAAACTAAGAAAGTGTTATCCCAAAATAAGGAAAACACTGTTTAACAAAAAAAAACTTTCTAAAAAGACAAAAATTATTCAAAACTCACTCTAGTTCTGTTATTTTTTGTAGACTTTTCTTCCCAGAAATCTTCAGAAGGTCTGCCTCAGAGATGGTGCTTATAGGCATGGTTAGGATTGTGTTCACCAATTAATCTACAGAAGGAAAACAAAATACAGAGATAATCAGTAATGTTAAACTCTCAGGCAAATGATAGCTACCACTTATCTAAAGCAACAGTGTGCAAATTTCCATACAAGTAAGATCATTAAATAAAGATTTTTCGTTTGACATTCCATTTATTCAGTTGACCGCTCAACTCAAAATCCAGTAGTACTTCACCTTGCTAGATTTACATGGATGCATGTTTTCAACACTGTCAGAATTTTTTAATGGTGGATTTCCAGTTGAGTGTTTTTTTATGGCAGATTTGTCTGAATTATTATTCTCAGCCGAAGTACCATAATCTGCTAGAAAAAATGTTTTCGTTCAACCTTATATAAAATGCGCAAACAGCTGGCTAAATGAGACACAATGGTTTAGGGTCAGTCCGCGCAAGAAGGAAAGTCTGGGGCGAATGAGCCATCAGTCAGGGAGACAGTTCACAGACAGATTTACTGTGTGTTCTATACCATAAAAAAATCTGAATGGA
>JAVFBW010161517.1:0-11623 GCA_034783835.1 Mopalia ciliata
TTCCTCTTGGTTTTCCACTGTAATAAGGCTGTGTACAGTGTGAAGTGGACAATCCGTTGTCATATAAGTGAAATACCTTTGAGTACAACGTTAAACATCAATCAAATAAACAAACAAACATAATATAAAGAAGGCTATAATATAAAAAAATCTGTAAAATATAGAAGGCCGTAATTTAAATAAGGACCTAATATAATGGAGGTCATTATACAAAAATGGACATGATATAAACAAGGTGAATAATGTAAACAAGGTAGTTTGGGTCTGAGCTTGGAGACCATTATAATACCTGTTTTTTGTTTATTCAGGTATCCAAGAAGGTATCAGAGTTGGTGTTACAGAACCACCCAGCTTATAACACTGAGTTACATCGGGTGATGGAGCTCCAGAGAGCTCTCCAATCAGCTCACCTCATCTGTTCTAACGGAAGAAGGTCAGATATCTTACTTCATAAAACAGTGATATTGAAATAAAACAAATATCATTATTACATGGCATGAAGAAGTCATTTGAATTCAATAATTTGACAGCCACTGGCCTGTGCTGTAATCTTTTCTGGCATAACCTTAAAATCAGTCCTCTAAAATTTAGTGAGAAAATATTATCTACAATTAGCATTTTCTATGGTGTGCCTTGGTGAAAAAAAGGCAAACTTGCTTTAAAACACAATCTTCATTCGTTATCAGATTTACCAAATTTGTCAAAAACAGAAGCACATTGCAAATTTTGACAAAGACTGCAAACAATTTGAGAAACCTATAAATCTGTTCCTCTAAAGTAAATTTGCATAACAATAGGGAAATCCTGTTCTGACCGTACTTCCCAACAGCACAGGCCTTGGCCAATGGCTTAATGAAATAACCTCAAGTACAGTGTTTTTAACCCTGATCAATCTCACAAACAAACAAAATCAGTGGAAGTACACAGCTTTCATAATGAAACACCCCTAAGAACTGCCATTAATCAGGGTATTTTGTTATATTTCAGACACCTGGAAGAGGCCAAGACTGGTTTTACCACTGCTAGTTTAGGACTGCTGGCAAACTACAGGAAACGGCAACAACTCCACAGTTTGCTTCACTCACTTCATACTATTAAAACACTGGTAATGTACACTTCTCTTATCCACCCCTAGAAAAAATTACAAATTTCTCGTGACCACTAATTTTCAGAAAAAATTTCTCACCATACTCTACATTACGGTGAATACGGTTAGAAAAATCCGTAAACATCATGTACTGTAGGTTCCAGTTTTATGTGATAAATTCTTTTTTTTTTCAGTTTGTCTTTGGTATTGGAATGGGTTTTATACAAAATTACAATTTTTTTTCTTTCTAATTTCTCACCATTCGTAGGATTTCTCATGACCATGGGTCGCATGATCGCATGATTTTCCAGGGGTGCCTTTAGATATACTAGTGAGTCACACAATGTGGCTCTGGCACTCAGGGGGGGTGGTTTTTACAAGGTTTCCTCTTGGTTTTCCACCGTAATAAGGCAGTGTACAGTGTGAAGTGGACAATCCGTCGTCATATAAGTGAAATACCCTTGAGTACGACGTTAAACCCCAATCAAACAAACAAACAAACAATCTTGTGGAGAAGGATTCTTTGCTTTTTAACTGGATGAAAATTTGTTGTTAATCTGCAACCTGTAGTTCAATCAGTTACAGAACAGTCCCTGCTAACCATAGGCCAGAGTTTGATTTCACATGGAGGCAATACAAATTTCCATTCTCTATATTTTAAAATATGTAGTCATAGACTCTTTGCCTAGTATAGGAGGAACATTATTTTTCCAACAAAGCTGACAATAACTTATTTCATAGTTGTAAAGGTAGATATATGTCTTTCTTGAGAGTGCATATCATGGCATATTTATAAGAGAACTGCAGTAAACCCCAAGACCACGGCTTTAAACACCAATGAACCAATTAATGAATGTACGTAGGCCTGAGGGGCACCTACTGTAGAAGATGATATGAATCAAATATTTATTGTGTTGTCAATAATAGAAATTAGATGTAGATCTACAGTTCACATTGCCATGTATTTGGAGAACATATTGATCAGGGACAAGATGGTCAAGGTGGTCTTCAGCATCCACCAGAAAGACCAGTAGAACATACAGTTTTATTTTCACCATGCATATACGTTTAGGACCACAAATGTATAGTGTGCATGAACCAGTCATAAATAAGTCATGAATTGCAAAAATACAATGTAGTGGACCAAAACATATACACATCAACATTGTATAAATAATGTACTAAACAATCTAAATATCATCATTGCATATAGTGAACCCAACAATATCAGGGGCCACTTTCACTTAATGTTGTATGGCAATAAAATATTGTAAGATATTTTTATGCCTATAGTTAAACATGATGAAATTTGGCATATGTTATTTTTTTGTTGTACGACATTTTGTGCAAGTAGCCCCATGTCTGTGCTGTAATCTTTTCCGGCATAACCTTAAAATCCGTAAAATTTGGTGAGATAACCTAACATTTGCATTTTCCCCTGGTTTGTTTATGTTTTAAATACATAAATGTGCCTTTGTGAAAAATAAAGCAAAATTGCTTTAAAATGCATTCTTCATTGATTATCAGATGACAGAATTGTTCAAAATCAGTAACCAAATTAAAATTTAGACGAAAACTGCAAACAATTTGGGAAACCTATAAATCGGTTCTCATAAATTAAGTTTGCATAACTATGGGGAGACCCTGTTTTCCCCAACAGCCCCGGGATACAATATACACATCAACATCGAATAAATAGTGTTCCACTCAATCTATTAAAGTGCATACACTCACAATGTATAAATGCAATGTACATACCTTCATTTCATTTATACAGTATTCCCCTCAATGTACATTCTTTTATTGCATAAATACATATGATCCAGTACACTTCATTACACAAATATATTAGACCACTTATTGTACACCTCTTAATGTACACATTACATTAATACAGTATACCACCTAATGTACACATTACATCAATACAATATACCTCTTAATGTACACACCAACATTGCATAACTACAGTGTCCCAACTAGTATAACATAAATTGGGTGTGTCGCTCATGTACATATCCACATTACATTAATACAGCGTACCAGTTCGTCTACGCACACCATTGTATAGGAGATCAGAAAATGAAAATGGTATAAATAATGGACCCACCAATGTACACATTAAATAAAAACAGTGTACATGGACCAATCAATGTATACACCCACATAGCATAGATATTCCATAAGATACAACATTTATGTGCATAAATATCTCAATAAACCCACCTTTGTGGTAAGCTTTTTTTGTGATAAGTCTTACATGTGTCATTTGTCAATTCAGAGATTAAGATTAGGAAATTTTATCTGAAACTGTGCAAATATTTTTTTTTATATAATACTATGCACCTAGATAGCTAGCTGTTATTTATGTACAACATTGCATAAATACAGTGTACAACTAAATGTACACACCCACTTTGCATTACCCTAGAAATTGTATGCTTAAAGATGTTCTTTATTTAAAACTCTATACCTTATAGATACTATAAGCCATTTTCATGAAGGTCATGTGCATATTTTGGGGCAAATACTGCCTAAAATCTCCATTTGTCAAGCAAAGTATAAGTACACTATTGTACACTATAAAAGTCTGGCTTTTCTGTATATATTTTAACTAAATTTTGGATGAGTGTGAATGTTGATCACTGCAGTTTGAGAAAAGCACATTTTACCAATTACCTGAAATCAAGTAATTTTATTCTTTCTCCAAAACAACTATTTTGCATTATATCTAAAAGTATGTCTTGCAGATGCATTGTCCTCATGTGCCCTTTGGTTAAGGGCAGTTTGTTTAGAGAGTCGCAATGCTGTCTTTACTTAGCACTAGTGTAAGGATAACTTTCCATTTCATGGAATACTTCACATTTTATAGTCGTTCTAGTGTCAATTACGGCTGGATTACACAGCTGTCTCATAAGTGAAATATCTTTGAGGCGGTATAAAACATCACGCAATTGATGTCCTTATGCTGACAAAAATAACCAAATGTGTTGACTAAATGAACATATTCACAGTACAAAAAAAATAATAAAAATAAAGATTTTTGTTCAGTCTAAAGCATCACCTAGCTCATATTATATGCTGACTGAGCAAGAAAAAAGACTTGTAAATACAAAATGGTGTAGTATTGGCTATGTGCCAAGGCTAAGATTATGGTTGTAGCCAGGGCATGTGGTTGGCTGTGAGTCACTGCAAGCAGTCAGGCTGGATCCTTCTATACCAAGCACATGTAGTTCTTCAAACGTTTCAGTATTAGTAATGTCTAGCAAAGGGGCAGGGTGGCCCTTGGCTAATTCAGGCTGTGATTTAGTAAGTACATTCATTTTATAATATTTCCGTCAATTTCTTACATGACATGTCACATAGACATCTTTGTAGCTTGTTTAATATTGTCCTCTGTTCATCAGACCAGAGTACATGTGTGATGCATTCGAGGCCTCCCTGTACATGTACTGTATATCTTTTCAAATGTTCCTGCAGCATTCAGCCACAGTATGTTTGTATTTGTTTCGCGTAGTTCAGATTATTTTTGTGTAAGAATATACACATACATGTATATATCATCAATTTTCATATAGCCCATATAGATGTAGTACAATGTACTGAGCTTACTTTGGCATATATATATATGTAACCTAATTTGTTTATTTTTCTTCTTTGCCTATCTCTTGAGCAAAGTCCTGCTGTCTTTATCAGCTACATAACATATCATTTGTTCACTTTCAGAGCCAAATAACACCACATGTTATAATTATCTTACTCAGGCTATTATCTGATGGATCGCTTCACCATCATATACATGTAATTGAAATACCCTTGAGCATGGCATAAAAAACAGTTAGAAAATCGGCGTATGTCTCTATTTATAAAATTGTAAGATGATGTACATTTGTATTTTCTTTACGGCCGGATCATCCTCTTTTATAAATGGCTTGCCGATTAAAAAGTCAGTGAATCTTTGCATGCATTTCCCCGGGTGCTGTGCACTTGTGCGCTACTAATGTAATCTTCATTCGTTTGTTTTTTAATCTTTCAAAAGCAGATTTATGTTAGATTTCATAATAGTCTTAGATGTACAATGTAATGCCTTTTATTTGCAGCTATGTGTATATACATGAAGTTTAATACTGTCTATTGAACATCATATACAGCTGTGATGTACATTAGGTCAAGTGAATATTTTCTTTTACCGTCTTTTCACCTTATTATGTTCAAGCCCATCAATATTTAATCATTTGAATCAGAAATCTCTCTTGATCATTAAAAATGTATTAAATTTGAATTCTGTATAAGATACCTGAATCGCTGTTCAATTTGCTCTTACAGTATTTCAGAGGAACTGAGCTATTCCTGTCCACATATTTGCCATAATTAATCAACAAATTTCCCTTATTTAATCTGTAACCAGTACATGTAGTTGGACTCAGTTTCCTGTTGCCTTCAGTGTACATGTATATGGACTCAGACTGCGGAGAGCAACATCAAGCTTATTAAAGAGTCTGATCTACACGTATTTGTTTTGGGTCATGTTGGTCACCCACCTGCCTTCTCATTATTTGCTGCCAGTATTTAATGCCATTCTAGTTTCATTCTGCCAATTCTTCATTTTACTCATCAGAGAAATATCCAGAGCCATTTTAGTTACAGAAAGCATATGGGTGCCCAAACTATTTCAAGCCCAAATTAATGTCAATACAGTACTATTTTCATATTTTTTGGTTAAAATCAGATTCAGAATCCTGATTATTGTCTGAAGAATTTGAATAGGAACCTGGAAATTTTTTCTACTAACTGCCCTACTCATGAGTAGTGGTGACTGGACTGGGACCTTCTTGTTCTGTTTTGTACGTGTTGTCCTGACCAGTGCTCTCAGAGCTAAAGAGACAACACAAAGTAGATATTAGCTGAATTAAGTTGAATGTGACGTAAAACACTTATTAATCAATCAAAGTAGATGAAGTATAGTGTCCTGCACCATATTACTGCAGACTTTCTCTTAATGCAAACAAGGTTCGAATCCTCTCAGCTGTATGCATTCACCGGATTGAGTCTGCCTGTCAACCGTCAGGTATATGAGCGATTGTTTTTATGAGGTTTTCTCTCGGTTTTCCAGCATTGTAAGGCTTGGTGCAGTGTGAATTGGACAATCCGTCATAAGTGAAATATCATTGAGTATGACGTTAAACCCCAATCAAACAAACAAATCTCAGCTGTTTGCTGCCAGTGGCCTTCAGTTTCAGACTGCTTTTTCTTTATCCACTGGTCTTGTCTGTGGACATAGGATAAGTGAAATGAAATAGCGTTATGTGAACTGTACATAAGTACTTCTTAAAGTCTAAACAAACAAGATTTTTCTTCAGATGGTTGACACCCTGATAAGCATGTATTGGCTGAAATCTAATTTTGAGATATGGTGAGCACTGAACTAAAGGCTAAATGTGTTTACTGTAGAATATCTGAAGGTTGTTTTGCTGGTCGCTTAAGGTCGCTTCTGCACAGACTGAAAGCTGGAGCTCAGGTCAATAAGCCCTAGTTAAGCTTCTCTCTCAGCCAGCCAGCCAGCCGTCCATTCATGGAGAATCCATTTTCTACACACTAGTACATGTAGTAGAATCCTTCATAACGTTTATGTGCAGCAAGACTTAATGGAAACTGTATAATCACCATTTGAACATTGCATATCTATAGTTTTATTTGGCATGATTTTCTTTGAGCCTTATAATTAATTTGTGCTATGATCTTCCTGATTTGTTCTCTGTTTCTGGTCAAAAATAAAACATATTTCTTACATTAAAGAATGCTTTTCAATTTGTTGTGTATATCTGGATTCCCATCTTATGCCAATTATTGTTTCAGCTCAGCCAATTTAAGAACCCATTTTACTGAACCCATTTTCCATACACCACAGTAAATAAACTCTCAAATAACAGGAAGACAATGATCAGTATTGTAAAATGATGAAAGCATCAGGCTGCACTGGTGAAAATTGATACAAGCGTTATTATTGATTTGTTAAAATTCATAGTTTTTGCTATTCCATTCAGAGCATTTTTGGGATAATGGGATGCAACTTCTTATTGCTCTGCAGCAGGTTGTTGGAGACAGCTTCCTGTTGCCCTAGTGCTCTCAGAGCTAAAGGGGAGCAGGAATCTGATCGGTTTGTGGTGTCTGTATTGTGTCCTGTATATTTTGTGCCTTATCTTTGTTTGTTGCCAGTGGTGTATTTCACCAATGGGGCTGGCACGTCGTCATGTAAGTGAAATACCGTTGAGTATGACATTAAACCCCAATCAAACAAACAAATCTTATTGTTCTTCAAGAAGCCCATGAACCCAATTTGTTCTGGCACTATCCCTGTAACATCTTCCCTCACTCATGTGACTGCCTGTTGTCAGGAGTTATCACTCATGTGTATGAGTGAAATAAATCTGCAGCTTAAAACCTTCAATCGATTATGTACATAAACCATATAGAAAGTTTAAAGAACTCCATGAAACTCTCAAATTGAATAAAATTTTGAAATACATGTAACCATGAGTATGATTTAAAACACAAATGAAACCGACTGTTTGAGTAGATGTACATTAAGAGAACTTACAAGCTCTGCATTCTGCTGTCATTTAAGACTTCTTTTGTCCTTGCGCATGACTTTTAGACAGCTTTCACACAGAAATAAACATTCTCAGCAAGGTTTTATCACAAAAATACATAAATGGCAAGAATGCTCCTAAAAATAACAGTTTTTTTTGTAAGGTAGGCAGGTATGCACATCTTAGTCAGCAACATTTTCTGTACAATCATAAAATACATGTTGTGTTTTCTCTAAATAACAAATTACTTCAATTTGAAACTTTCAAAATGACATAAAATAAATTGAGTGACTGGTGTTGATTAGATTTTAAATGTAGCGTTAATGTCGATCAAACAGACTGAACACCAGGCATCAAACCAGATTTAGGGATTTTCCTCAGAAAGGCCATTTTGTAAATGATTTTAAGGAAACAGACCTTGCTTTAATGGTAGTGTACAAACCTGTGCTGTTGGGAAGAACGGTCAGAATGGGGTTTCCCCATGGTTATGTGAACTTAATTTAGGAGGACAGATTTATAAGTTTCCCAAATTGCAGACTTTGTCTAAATTTGCAATTTGCTATTGATTTTGGCAAAGTTTTAGTCATCCAATAAACAATAAAGATTGTGTTTACAAGCAATTTTGTTTATTTTTCACCAAGACACATTGATGTATTTAAAAAATGAACAAAGTAGGGGAATATGCAAGTGTTACGTAATCTCACTTAATTTTAGAGGAATGATTTTTAAAGTTATGCCGAAAAAGATTACAGCACATGCCTGAGTGTACGGAGTCTGTATGCCACTGTATGGTTAGTTAACTTGGTACGTGTAACACAGTTCTTTATCCTTCCTACGAGTACCTCATTCAGGTTTTATATTTAGCATTCAGCAGCATATCTCAATGGTTCAGCAAAAAATGTTGGCAAGAAGACCACTTTAACCGATAAACAGGTATTAGCCAGACATGTGTACCTTTGAGCAAGAAACTGTTGATAATACCCTAATAGTTAGGGGATCAGAAGTGCTCTGGTGCTCTTTAGAGGTACATGTAGGGGCAACACATCAAATGACAGTAAAGTGGTGTGTTTTGCACCATGGGATGAACCTTGGGATGAACATTGGGATGAACATTGGGATGAACACTCTTGAGTATATGGCCCATTACAAATAAATCTACTACATGTATCAGTATGTAGTTATTGATTGTTTATAACAACATAAACATCAGGCCTGACCAGATAGATCTACACTGTGCTGCCGTAGGTGATTAGAAGCAATCATGATGGTCTGAGGCTATCAAATCATACGGGCAACAAAAATCCAGGGCTTCATGTGTGAAATAAACAGGATAGCTGAAAATCACTCACCTGGTTGGTTTTTGTAGAGTATTTTTATTATCTAGAAGAGTGAAACTTCTTTAGCATAAAACAGTGTACCTAAATCTTTAATTACATGTAGGTGAGCTTTAGATGAAGGTGAGTGATCACTCTCAAATGTGAAGCCTCTATAACAATCTGCTTTGTTAGCCCTAGTGTAAGTTGACAGTGGTATCAATTGTTGTTTATGACCCCCTTTGGTTGGGCACTCAGAAATATGGGATAAATATTCTCAAGAGAGTAGCTTAACATCAATCAAACAAACAAGCATGATTTGTGCTACCTGTTCTTGAATTTCCAACAAAACTACACTGATTTATATCTGTAATTAGCATCACATTAATAAAAGGACAGTTAATTTTGAATTATAATTAGTTTCCTAATGTCTAAAACTGTTTAAAAAATAAATGTGTATGTATGGAAAGTTCCTTAAAATTTGCAACATGCATTTTTTATTTTTGTTTTATTATTTTATTTTGTGTACAGACTATTTACTAAAAGCAAATACCTTTCTGTTCATTGGTGGTTACTTACTGGTGGTCCAGTGAGTATTGGAAGTACATGGGCAGAACTAAAAAAACAAGGAATATATTATATATATAAATATACATGTACATTTATGTATAATTGCCAGATTATCAGGGAAAAAAAACAAACAATAAAAAGCATTTGGGGATATTTTCTTGATAAGAAAGATTGTCGTAGTGTCTTTCCGCAGATAAAGGTCAAAACTGTTTTCCTGAATTAAAATCATAATCATTCTATTCTGAGTTCCTTTACCTCAGTTGGTCAGAGCATTGGCACTTGTCAAAAAAGACAGCATATAGTTTGAATACTTGTTATTTTCTTGCTATACATTTTTAAATGATATTATTAGAACGACCTGTGTAAAAGAAGATGAGGCGTCTTACCTAGAAGTTAAAACCACACAGCTGTATGAACCACATTGTTATGGCAACAAGCCAATTGACTTAGATAAATATTTTTATTGTAAAAAAAGACAATTTTGCTTGGCTCGAGTCCAGCTGGATCTGAATGCTGGTCTTTGGATAGCAGGGCCAATGCTCTAACATGCACAAAGATTTAATTGGGTTAGATGCAATGTAGATCAAGGGCTTTGGCAGAGGGGTGTCCACCTGTCAGTGTCCAAATGGACACTCTGAAGTGAACAATTGTCTCAGTTGAACAGCCAGTTTTAAGAAACTTTAACATGGAGGACATGGGTAACTGTTAAAATTGGACATCCAGTTACATGTACTTCAAAAGCGAAGCAAAATGACCATTTTGGACAGCATGCTTTTGATGTGACTAATAAGCTAATTTTAAAAAATGAAACATGTCACCAAATCCAATGTAAATAGGTTCTCAGAATAATAATTAACTTCTAACAGTTGGGACAGAGAAATGGGCTTTACCACAGGGGGTCTTGCATGTTATTTCTGTGGACTGTCCCAAAATAAGAGTGTCCCAACTTATAGAAGTTATATGGTAATCGATTTCTGCAAGTATATAAAATGTTTATATTCGCACATATATTGATTTGGAAATGTTGAAATGTTAAAAAAGGGTTTTTAAAAACATCGTTCACTTAAAAAATGAAGCAACACGACAATTTTGGACACCTTGCTTTTGATCTCTGACCCTGATTGTGGATTTTTCTGTGTTAGAGTTTGAGACTCATTCTGCTTTGAGGCTTCCGAGCTCAGTTTGTGTTTGAGTGTTTGATCTGTAACCCAAAGGTCTCTGGTTTGAATCCCGGTGGAGGCAAGCAAATTTTTCCCTCTACATTTATTCACAATATAATAATGGTGGTTGGTATTCATGTAAATTTACATATATGTCCATAATATATGCCCATCCAAATGAAGTGAAGTGAAGCCAAATGACCATTGTGGACAACATACTTTTGATTTCTTGTTAAACCCTTGATTTCAGGTACAAGATTTCTATGTTCCTGTATAAGGAGACTAGTAAACTGGGTGCTACTGTAGGTTGATCATTTTGGAACCTACTAAAAATGAATTATGTCTTTCTTACAACAATTTATATTTATATGTACTTGGTTCCCATTTGAAACCCTTTGGTCATATACGTGTGAGCTTATATAAAGGAATGAATTGAGGTTCCAATATCTGTTGAGACATCTGGTGCATCTGGGGAGACCGTTGGATGAGTTGATCTCTTTTGCTGACTAAGCGTGTATTTTAAAAAAGACAGCATCAGATTGGAGTTACAGCATGACAGGGTAAAGCATACAGATTACGTGGACTGAAGTATGGCAGCAGAATCAATCAATACTAGGGGCAGCAGGTTTTTGTTGGAGTGACCTGGAATGTCAGTCTGACACCATTCCCAAGGTTCATGGTACAGAGCTAGCTGCTACTAAAGCTAGTTCATCTTACATACATCTGCGGTTGGAGGGAGCTTCATGTTGCCCTGGTGATCTCAGAGCTAAAGGGGAACAGGAAGCCGATCTGTTTGTGGCGTCTGTATTACGTCCTGTTGTTGTCATACTGTATTTGTCCCGTCCTGTCTTTGTTTGTTGCCAGTGGTGTCGAGGGTGGTTTCCTTCACCCATTGGGCTGGCA
>JAVFBW010161528.1:0-11622 GCA_034783835.1 Mopalia ciliata
CTCTTAGACTCTTCTCTTCAAACTATCTTAACAGTGTGGGCGTCAAGATCCATTCATGGATCTCTTGTTTATTTTTTTACAGTGTATTGTTTTAGAGGATGGTGGGAAAGGGGTAATGCTCTAGGGAAAGAGCATCTGTCAATGCATCATTTTACCATATTCACGTCTGAGCATGATTATTTTTAGATCGCATTCACAGATTAACTTTAAATCTGGAAGTTAGCTTCCTACTACTATTAAGACGTATTATAGGATTGCATTTCATCAAATTGCACAAAGCAATATGGTCCCAATTGCATAATTTTTCAATATTCACCCCTACATGATAAGAAACTGATGGGGTTGCATTTTATTTAATTCTGCAAACAAAAATGGCCATAACTCAAATTTAGGTATTAACTTCAAACTTCACTTTTTCTGTAATACCATAGATATGGTTGTATTTAATAGATTTCACAACCAATATGGCCAACATTGCATATCACACCAAAATGGTGATAAACACCACAACTTTTACTCTTTAATTCTTTGAAGAAAAAAAAATAGTTCTCAAACAAAAGAAAAGGTGATTTGACTTGGATTATTAGCATAAACTTTAAAAAAAAAAACGCCTAGTGGTGGACTACACAGGTTGTTTTTGTAGATTAATCATGAATTATAGTGCCTAATAGTTTGTTGATCATGAATGACTGATTGTCTAATAATTTTTGTAAATTGATTATGAATTATTGAGTTCCTAATATTTTTTGTAAATTGATTATGAAATATTGAGTGTCTGATATTTTGTTGTGTATATTATGTTGTAAAAGCTAAATTTCTACGAAAACCAACATTGTCATACTATGTACAATCTTCAGTGTTTATGTGAATGTTTATGCATATGATCTGTTTAGGATGGGATGGTAAATTCTGACACAGCTGTGGGCACCCCTGATTATATCTCCCCTGAGGTTCTCAAATCTCAGGGCGGAGACGGCTACTACGGGAGGGAATGTGACTGGTGGTCTGTGGGAGTCTTCCTCTTTGAAATGCTTGTTGGTAAGATTTATTTGTCCAGGTGTATGCTGGTCTTTATAATAAACTCACTACTTTACATTTAAAGTCCGTTAACCAATTATTGTTATATTATTTTATTATATAACCTCGAAAAATAGGCTCACGGCCATGCCTTAGTGGTAAGCTAGTGCCCTTTCTAAAGCCTATTTTGATGTTCACAGGATTGAGTCAGACTGTCGACCCTAAGGTGGTGTGTTTTTTTTATGAGGTTTCTTCCCGATTTACCACTGTGATACGGCAACCAACAGTGTGAAGTGGACTATGAGTAGTCATATAAGCAAAATACGCTTAAGTATGATGTTAAACCTCGATCAAACAAAAAGTAAAAAAAAAAATGAATTAATGATGTATTAAACAGACAATTATTGTGCACCCCTGGACAATTATAAGCTATTGTAACTTGTATTTCCAGGCGATACCCCATTCTATGCAGATTCCCTTGTCGGGACCTATGGTAAAATCATGGATCATAAAAATTCCCTTGAGTTCCCCCAGGATCTTGAGATATCCAAAGATGCTAAAAGCTTAATATGTTCATTTCTGACTGACAGGTACCAAAATCTAATTCTTCTCATTCGGATTGGACAGTTTATATAAATATAAACCAAGTGATTAATTATAATGATATAATTCAATAGGAATATTTCAAGGTAGATGTTTTAGACTTTCTCTGTTATCTGTCCTTTGAAATATGGAACTGTGACTTCGTAAATATGTGTATACCACCCCTGAAAATATTACATATTACAGGAATATTTCAAGGTAGATGTTTTAGACTTTCTCTGTTATCTGTTCTTTGAAATATGTAACTGTGACTTTGTAAATATGTGTATACCACCCCTGAAAATGACATGAAAGTTCACTTAACACACAAACCACTTGTCAAAGACAGAATGCCATAGTGCGCCATGTGTTTTTACTGCACAGGTGACCTGAGGATATCAAACTAACTTGACGAGTTGTTCGGATTTCTTGGTTGTTTCAGAACAGAAAGATTAGGTCGATATGGCGTAGATGACATTAAAACACACAAATTCTTCAAAAACGAGACCTGGACATGGGCTACTATAAGAACAAGTGAGTTGTTTCGAAGAGTTTTAACAGACTTATTAGTTTCCTCCTTATTCGATAACTAAACCATCTAATGACTAAACCAATCCCGATCTGTCTTCATTCTCCTCTTACTATTATGACCTATGAATACATCATATGCAATTTAACTACCAAGGCAAAAGTTATTTTTGTAACCTTTGACTTTGACAACTTTCGTGATTATTACTGGCAATCTATATTACAAGTGGGTGATAACTTTCAGTGATTATAACTGGCAATCTATAATACAAGTGGGTGATAACTTTCAGTGATTATAACTGGCAATCTATGATACAAGTGGGTGATAACTTTAAGCGATTATAACTGGCAATCTGTGATACAAGTGAAATAAGCCAGACTGGAGATAAAACACTGTACCTGAAAGTGATCTCATGTGTGCTGTCTTCTAGTCTATTACTTGAAGCACCACCCAAGCATTTAGACTACTGTTTACTTATGTTATTGTTTGTGTTGCAGCGAGTCCCCCGGTGGTGCCTGACCTGACTGGCGATATTGATACTAGTAACTTTGATGATATAGAGAAAGAAGATAGTCCACGAGAAACATTCGCTGTTCCCAAAGCCTTTGCTGGCAACCATTTACCATTCATACGATTCACCTATAACAGAGATAACATGTAAGTTTGATAGGAAAGGCAGGTGGTTGACACACTGCAGGAGAGCTTTGTGATGCCCTGGTTCTTTCAGAAGAAATTGCAACCTAATTACGTATTATCTTTGTTGTTGTTGGATGGGGTTTTCCTCCATATATAATACAGGCACACCATCCTACGAGTACAATTAGTACAATATATTTGGTCCTGTGATTGTCTTGTTTTATCATAGTTTGTGACAGCGGGGAGTTTCATCCACACCTAGGACAACTAGTACAGCATATTTGATCTCATCTAGTGATTGTTGTGGGATGTTTTTTTCCACCCATTGGGCCAGCTCACCATTTTATCAGTGAAAAAACCAAAAGAAAGGTGTCTAAAATAAAATCTAAAATCTACTGCTCTTTTCGAGATTATAAAATTGCCAATGAAGTGTGTGATACGCACTCCGGGTCGACTGGTGGATCATTGCACACTGATTGAACATTCGAAATGTCCTGTTCTCATAAGAACCCATGTTTACTCGATTTGTGAGATTGTTTTGGTTAAAACTATTGTGTAGATTTGTAAAATATTAATTTATGTCAGTTTGGTCATTAGTTTATCCAATGGTTGACAGATATCCAAATTCAAGGGCCCCGTGAGGCAGCTGGTGGGCCATGACCCTGCAGAATATTCCCTCGGCTTCCTCGTCGATCGTAACAGGCGAGAAAAGAGGCTGCTTTCTGTTTCCCTGGTGTTGGCAGAGCTAAAGGGTAATGGGAAGCAGATTTGTTTATAATGTTCTGTATTTGTGTCTGTCGTCATATAAGTGAAATACCCTTGAGTACAACGTTAAACACCAAACAAACAAACAAACCAAATTCAAGGAGCAATTAGTAGAGGGTCTAGAAGGAGCTTCCTGTTACCCAGGTGCTCTCAAGGGCTAAGAGAAAAATTGTCTTTGTTTGTTGCCAGGGTTGTTCAGGGTGGATTCCTTCGCCCATTGGTCTGGCATGCTGTTCAATGAATGAAATTACCTTCAATATGGTTCGAGTCCACCAATCAATCAAACAAACAAACACACAATCACTATGATGTTAAACCCCAATCAAGCAAACAAATCCAGGAGCAATTATTTCAATAGACTTTTTTACCTTATGCTTTTCAGAATGTTTGAAAGAGGATCCTCAGTAAGTATCCCATAACATGGTGTTAATTTTAGGAAATGACCGATCTTCCTGTTTCTAAGACTTGTATCAAGAGTATGATATTTGTATTGATGAAATTTATGAGCGGCAGAAAGTGACTTTCATGTTTTCTTGTCCTCTCCTTCTCTGCCTTGTTGAATGCTTGGTGTTTCCTGAACATATTTCCTGGATGAGTGGCTTTGAATGACTGGTTAAATGCCAGTCCTGTTAAAATCTGTACGATCTCATCCTTGGACTGTAAATCACTGTCTCATGAATAAATCAAGGGATGCCACTTTCAAAAAATGAGGTTCTACAAATATTGTACAATATTTTTACCACTATAGTATAACATGATTAAATTTTATCTTACAATATTTTTTATCATACAATATTGTGTGAAGGTGGAGAACACATGGGTTTGTCTAGCTTTTTCAATCGAGAACATATTAAGTAGAAATTTAGAGAACAGCTTTGTTAGATGTCAAAAAATCTTCTCCAAATTAAAAATATTACACCTGAAATAGACTTGTACCTGAAATAGACTTGTTCCTTAAACATGGCGCTTCAGACGTTGGTGATTTTATATCATTGAATGAGGCAGAGCTATTTGAGTAAAACAAACTTATGGTTAGAAATGAAGCAGTTTTAATCTATGTTTACTCTACCTTCCCTTCTCTCTCCTGTGCCAGGCTGGAAAACTTGACTTGGTTGATGTAAGTCATAAGTATACTATATTTACACAGTATCATTTAGCTTGTTTTGGTTGTAGCACTATATATCCATAGACAAATGCATGACAATTCCTTTCCCCTTCATTAGTATATTATACCTGGATAATTTAAGCTGGTGCCAGTTGGTGTCATGAGTAAGAATTGAACAAACAGAAGTAAACTGATAACCTTTAATTCTGAAGAAAAAAACATGGCAGTACAAAGTCACTAATAGACCCCCAAACTCACATGAATGTCCAGAGATATTTGGCATGGCAATGTTTGTATTGTTAACAAATTTGATCATCTGAATATGACCCCTTATACTTATATATATATGTTAGGGGAAATGAACCAAATGGGGTAAACTTAATTTAGGAGGACCGATTTATAGATTATCCAAATTGTTCGCTGTGTTCATCTAAATTTACATTTTGCTACTGATTAAGACAAATTTTGTCAATCTGATCCTGAATGAAGTTCAATTTTGTTTTATTTTTCATAAATGCACATTTATGTATTTAAAAAAATAATCCAAGCAGTGGAAAACTGCAAATTATATAACTGTTAGTGTTCACTGTCTCAGGGAAGTTTTCTCATGGCTTAAGTCAGTTTTGTGAGTCTTGGTAATTGTTTTTTTATTATATTATTGTCCAATACAATCACCATTAAATTTGTAAATAAAGATTTTCAAAATTATTTGTTTGGTTGGAGAAATTAACTGGGAAATTGGGTAAACAACTGCAAACGTGAACAATGTTTTTTTATTGAATGCTCATGCTTGAATGCTTTTGCATGCTGGGCCGGTCTTTGGTTCTGACGTATATATACAGTGAAACTTGTGCCCACCGACACCCCACGAGACCATGGCAATATGTCGAATTAGACAGTGTGTCGGTATTTCAGGGGTAGCACCATAGACCAACAGCGACGAAGACAACACAAATGTGACAAGGAGACAAAGTATTGAGAAAAAATGGTTGCTTTGCTTTATTGTTGACACAAAACATATACTGTATAAATAAAAAGCAAAAATGATCCAATATATGCAAGTTTCAAATATACATGTAGCCTACATACATGATGTATAGGCCTACAGTACACGGAAGTGAACATTAATCAGTCAGACTATAATTTTCATAGCTTAGCAACTCAAAGTCAGCATGAAATAAACAGAGATTAATCCAAATCAGTTAACAAAACTGCAGGATTAAAAGGGGTTTAATACAGCCGCAGGTGTCGAAAAGCCCTAGCGCGTTAACAGCAAAGTTCATGTATGGCTGCATCGTGAACCGGATTAGCTGTAAACAAACACTGACTGTCGTGATATCACAATCACCAGATGACCGCTGACTGTGTCGGTTTGAAGGGGGCAATTTAACACTGTTTAGATAGCATGCGGACCGATAAACAGTGTCGATTTCCAGAGTTGACAGGTTCCGATATATCAGGGGTTTAATGCCTTTGTTTACAATAGGACAAAAATGGGACCAAAGAAATCTGTCGGTTTAAACAAGATTCCGGTAAATCGAGGTGCCGGTGGGCACAAGTTTCACTATACTTTTTAGGAGATACAACACACAGGACACATAATGCCTTCTTTCTCCAAAGCAGATCAGATTCACATTCCCCATAAGCTCTGAGAGGACTTGTTTCTTTTTATTGATTCGTTTGTTTGATTGGTGTTTAACTTCGTACTAAAAGGTATTTCACTTATATGACAGATTGTCCACATCACTCTGCTCCTTTCCTAATAATGGTGGAACACTGGCAGGTAACCTCGTAAAAACCACCCCAGTGATTGCGGGAGCCTCATCATGTGACTCACTCATATACCTGATGGTAAACAGACGGACTCTATCACATGCACAGTACATCAAACTAGGATTAGTAAGTGCACTTGTTAACCACTTAGCCATGGCCACGGGCTGTCACTGTTCAGAGAATACAACATATAATGTATTATTACTCCAAATAAGATCGGTTTTGCATCGCCCTTTAGCTCTGAGAGCATTTGTTCCTTCTTGCTGTTTTATTGAAGTATATGTTGTACTTAAGTTTATTACATTCATATGATGATAAGCTGGCCCAATAGGTGAAGAAAATCACCTCAAATACAGACACCACAATCTCTCTTAGTCCGGAGGACAACAACTAGGGCAGTGGGAAGCTCTCTTCAACCACTGTGAGGGACAAAATAAAGTTACGTTGATAAATTTCGAAAGTTAACCTTCCTCCAGTGTTACATACAGACAGCATAACTACACTCCAAACAAAGTGCCCTTAGACTGAGAGCAGTTCAGACAGGAATCTTAACACTTCGTGAAAACAGTACCTACCTCCAAAGCATATGAGATGGAGAGTCCCATGAGGCCCCCCTGAAGAGTGTCTCTCTCTGAAACTGCAAACATACTGGCTGCCAGGACAGTACAATTACCCACCGTCTCCAGGAACACACCCAACCACCTGCATAACAGTGCATAATTTGGTTCATTGTTCATTTGTTTGTTTGATTGGCTGGGGTGTTATGCAGTTTTTAAATTGTACACTATATTTAGATGGCATGTCAGTCTAGGTGAAGAACAACAGTCTAGGTGTCTATACTTGATGATAATTGTATGATCATTTAGTGTATTTCCATCCTTCCTAAAATACTTTTTGGTTTATTTTCTGGTTTGTTTTTTGCCTTTATGGTTTAAGAATGGACTATATTAATGCTTGCATTTTGTGTAATATTTAATGTTTGGCACAACAACTAAAATCATGTGTACAAGATACTCAACAATACACTAGGCAGACAGGTATGGCCCTAGATTAAAAAATTATGGGTAGACACTACACTTTGTGGTAGGATTTAATATTTAATGTCGTACTCACAGGTATTTCACTTATATGATGATGTGCCAGCCTAATGGGTGAAGGAAATCACCCTCGAGACCACTGGCAACAAACAATGACAGGATGGGACAAATACAGGACGCCATACAGACACCACAAAGAGATCGGCAAATGACACTACATCTAGGCTTGGTGGATACAGCAGCAGGAAATGACATTTTATCTATGCTGGATAGATACCAACGCTAGTGGTAGGAAATGAAAATATGCCTAGGTTGGGTAGAATCTACACAAGTGGCAGGAAATGACAGTATGTCTTGGCTGGGAAGATAGTATAAATTGTGGCAGGAAATGACAGTATGTCTTGGCTGGGAAGATAGTACAAATTGTGGCAGGAAATGTCAGTATGCTTGGTTGGGAAGATAGTATAAATTGTGGCAGGAAATGTCAGTATGCTTGGCTGGGAAGATAGTATAAATTGTGGCAGGAAATGTCAGTATGCTTGGCTGAGAAGATACACTGTAGTATAAATTGTGGCAGGAAATGTCAGTATGTCTTGGCTGGGAAGATAGTATAAATTGTGGCAGGAAATGACAGTATCTCTTGGCTGGGAAGATAGTATAAATTGTGGCAGGAAATGTCAGTATGCTTGGCTTGGAAGATACACTGTAGTATAAATTGTGGCAGGATATGTTCAGGCTTTTCGCCAGAGGATTATCTTCGAGAAACAAACCATGATGAACAATGTTACAAACCTGTTAGCACTTATACCAGAAAAGTAGAATATATGATTGTGATCCACTTTATTCTGCTGTTCAATGATGAAACGAGTTTTGGCTCCAAAAGCTCGAATCACACTAGCTCCGCTTATAGTTTCACTGAAGTGACTGAATATCGGAGAGCGTGTCTTCGATTCCAGCCTTTTCAACTGGCGAGATGTGCTCACATAAAATCTCTACAAGAAAATAAAATCATAGAAAGTAAGCATATGATGTTTGTTTGTTTGTTTGATTGGTGTTAAACATCGCACTCGAGGGTATTTCACTTATATGACGACGGATTGTCCACTTCACACAGCTTTATTATGGTGGAAAACCGGGAGTAAACCTCGTAAAAACCATCCCCGCGGAAGCTGGAGCCACAACATGTGACTTGCTCATATACCTGATGTTCGAAAGGCGGACTCGAACCTGTGAAAGGTAAATCGAAGCATGTTCAGTTCAGAAAGCGCACTTGCTACCACTGAGCCACCGCCTCGGGCCAGTAAGCATAAGAAGGTATGCTAGTCTTTAGATCCATGTACATATATGACACAAATCAATTACTAAGGACTTTACTGATTGATTGATTGGTGTTTTACGCCCTGCTTAACATGCTTTTACTGAAAGGCTGGAGCCTTTATCTGATAAGCATGAAATAGCGACCATGTTTTTACAGACTGTAGGGACCTCTCCACAATTATTAGGTCAGCAAATTCAAGTTAATGTTTCATTTGATTGGGGCTTTATGTCGCATCTAAGGTTATTTCACACATTGACTTTGGACTTTCTCCGGTTATGTAATGGTTAAGGTATATGGGCCCCCAAAACATTATACAGTAAAACTATTTTCATAAAATGTATTAAAAAACAAATAAAAAGAATATACAAAGCCATGAATATTGGCTGATGAATCAGGGATAGGAATCTGGCAAATATTTACAGAATAAATCCAGATATAACAAAATATTTTATTTGGATCTGTTTGTTTGATTGGGGTTTAGCGTCATAGTCAAGGGTATTTTACTTATATGACAAAAGATTGTCCAGTGCACACTGCACCTTTCATTATTACGGTTTAAAAACTGAGAAGAAAACTAAAAAAAAAACATCCTTGCGATTGATGGAGCAACAACGTGACTTGCTATATATCTGGTGGTCAAAAGGCGGACTAAATCCGGTGAACGTTACATCAAGGCAGGATTAGAAAGCGCACATCATTAATTGAGTACTAGCAAGTGAAACAAAACAGCTTTACTGGTTTAAATATAATTTTTAAAAAAAATTAATGTAAAAAAAATTAATAACACATTCAAAATGTATGTGAAAGATTATAACTAATTACTGAAAACCTAAGCTGAACATACAACCTTGAGCTAACCTCCACAACAAAAAAGGCTAAGCTGAACAAGAATACAATGACCCAAAACTGAAGCCCAGCAAAATCAGTTTTAAATCACCTCAACAAAAAAACATTCTTAGCATACTTGTGGGAGTCATTATTGCAAGCTTAAGAAATAGATGTGAAACACTAATGATTTTTCTAAAGACTGTTCCATGTAGGTATAAAACTGTAACATTTTTCATTGTTTGTAATTTTTACATCTTTTAGTACTCTATTTAGTGTTCAAGAAGAAATTTGATGAATTCACTGTTTTAAAACATTTTTATTTTTGTAGATTTGAAGTGTATTATAACAAGATTATTTTGCTTAAACAAATTTACGGGTTAGTCCACAAGTATATATCGATTTATTTGTTTGATTGGTGTTTGTCGTACTCAAGGGTATTTCAATAATATGACGACGGACACAAAAACAGGAAATCTGCTTCCCGTTACCCTTTAGTTCTGCGAACACCAGGGCAACAGAAAGCAACCTCTTTTCTCGCCTCTTACTATCGACCGAGGAAGCCGAGGGAGTATTCTTCAAGGCCATGGCCCACCCGCTCCCTCACGGGGCACAAGTATATCAAAAAATCAACAGTTAAGTAATATAACCATCGATGATGTGTAAAAGGTCATATAAATCTGGTTATATTCTACTTGTACTTGACTTTCGGGTACCTTGTTAAAACACTGTCAATATGTTTTGAACACTGATATTTTAGAGCTGTATTCAGACCTGCTGATGGATGCAGCTGTATACATGGAAGGGATAACTGACATCCTTTTAATTCTCTGTTTATGCTAGACCTACATGAAGATAGATTTGTTTCATTATTTGGGGTTTAACATCGTACTCAAGGGTATTTCACTTCTGTGACAACGTGCCCGACCAACGGTTGAAGGAAACACCACTGGCATGAAACAAAGACAAAATGGGAAAAATACAGGACAATAACACAACAAAATACAGACACCACATACAAATTGGGTCCCTGTTTCTCAAAGAGCACCAGGGCAACATGAAGCTCCCTCCAACCACCCGCTACATGTAGATAGAATGTGTGAGATACCTAGAGTCTAGAAGTAGGGTGAATCACAGGACAGTACTTACAGGCCCTAATAAACTAAACAGACAACGGGCAAAAAAGATGCCAATAAAGTGGGTACCTTACAATAACCTAAAATTTCATATAGAAAATGAATATTTTAGAAATATTTATAGGACTGTAAATTGTGTGTTTCCTGAATAAGCTGGTACATTATTTTTTGTAAATACTTTTTAAAAATCCTCTCACCTGTATGATATAATAAAGGATGAAGAGAGGGACAATGACAGAGAGAAAGATCGGTGTGCTGTAGGAAATCACAATCAATGTACTGAGAACAAAGTATGCAGAGTCCATCCACATCCCCAACAAGTTAGGTAACTCTTCATCAACTGAATTAACGTCCTTCGAGAATCGATTCACGATACGTCCAAGTGGAGTTGTATCGAAGAAAGCCATAGGAGACCTCAGAATATTCATCAGTAGATTAGAGTGGAGTTTTGAAGCTGCAGCTATCATCCGTAGCACCATCAGGAAAGAAAAGGTTAACACAAACATTCCTACAGAACAATAAAACAAAAGAACTGTAATCATGTTTATATGTTTCATGATGACTTGCATTCAAATAGAGTGAAGGCCAGCCCACTGAGAAAAGGGGCAACCCGCTGAGGCTCATGAGTTTACAAGTAGCCATAGCTTTTAATAACGGGCCCACTTATGACTTTTATAAAGCCCATATTGATGTATAAAAACTTTTCTTTTACTCTGTCGTGGGGGCCTTATCGCTATTTCTCTTGGCAGACCTGGGTGAAGGTTTGTTGTTTGTTTGATTGGGGTTTAACATCTTACTCAAGGGTATTTCACTTATTTGACGACGTGCCAGCCCAATGGGTGAAGGAAACCACCCTCAACACCACTGGCAAGAAACAAAGACAGGATGAGACAAATACA
>JAVFBW010161539.1:0-11621 GCA_034783835.1 Mopalia ciliata
TGAAAATGGAAATGAATGTATTGTATTACACACAAAAAGTTTTACTTATTTATAGAATATGGTTTTTGGGTGGTCTTGCCCTTTAAGGGCATTTTATCATGCTTGAAGCTACATTCAAGGTGAAACTCATCTTTGTTTGATATCTTTGTATTGTGTATTTTAACTCCTGTGTCTCGTCATTAGCTGATGTCAGTGATATCACCAAGGATGCTTTCATTGAGTAAGGTTTTGTTACTTTTAGTATGATGCAAATCCCAGTATAAAAAACTACAAGTTTCTATGTTCACGCCCTCGGACTACATGTTAAGGCAGTTTGTTTGAAGAGTAGCAATGCAGTCTTTACTTAGCACTGGAGGAAATTGAACTTTGCAACATTATGGGAATGCTGCACATCTTGATGTTCTGTATTTTCAATTATTGTTGGAATACACTGCTGTCATTTAAGTGAAATACCCTTAAGCACTGGGCAAAACACCAATCAATCAATCAATCAATTTTCACACAGATTTGCTAATGAATTGGATGGAGTCTTGGAGAAGAAGCACACAAAATCTTACCATAGCTTGATGCTTTCATTCACTAATAAAGCTTTTTTACTTAATATAATATGATGAAAATCCTAATCTAACAAACCATCTATTTTCACACAGAGTCGCTAATGAATTGGACTCTTGGAGAAGAAGCACACAAAATCAATTAGAGGAGAAAAGCAGACGAGCAGAGGAAATCAAGTCTGAGAGAGAATTAACCATTAATCAGGTAAATATAAACATTGTTTCTTTAGACAAGCATGTGCTGGAATCTTTTCCGGCAAAACCTCAAAAATGGTTTAAGAGATAACCTAACGTTGGCATTTTCAACTGGCATGCTGCTTGTCTGATTTTTTTTAAAGGCATAAATGTGCATTTATGAAAAATAAGATAAAATTTTTCTATAATACAAACTTAATTGATAATCAGATGACAAAATTTGTCAAAATCAGCAGCAAAATGAAAGTTTAGATGAACATTGCAAACCTTAAATCAATACTCCTTAATATAAAAATAAAGCCAACAACATTTAGAATGGATAACAACTTTTTAATTTATTTTACACAACAATTACGTGTTAGATGGTTTTCTTTATCCATTCATTTTATATCTATGATGATTGTTTGAAACAAAACTTAACTATCTTAAAATTAAATATTTATTTTTATTTGTGTTTTTTTTAGACTCGAGCCATTGCCCATGCCACGGAAGCTATGAGAGATGAGCTTCGGGAGAAATATGCGGCCGATAGCTTTGACAAAAAGGCTCTTAAGGCCGAACTTTATAACAAAATGGGTCTCGGTTTGCTTGGCAAAACTAACCATGGAAAAGCCAAATCCAGTGTCAAACTTGCGTACATGTAACCTGGTGCCCTGGTACTGTCAGAGTTAAGAGTCAACGTGAAGCTGATCTGTTGTGTTGTCTTTGTGTCTCGTTTTTGATTGCTAGTAAAATTAGTAGAAGCTTTTTCCAGTCAAATGTTAAAATCATATTCAGCCATTTAATAATACCTGATCAAATTTTTAAATTGGTGAAATATTGAATTTTATTCATGTTGGATCAAAGGAAATGTTTTTTATTATCAATTTTAATTAGAAGATGAAATGTTACAATGGCTGACATGTTGAATATATTGATAGGTTTTGGGTTACAGATGACAGTTTAGCCTACCAAATGTAAAAATCGCGTTAGATAGATATAGTTATTTATTTAAACGATAGACCTCAAGATTTTTACATGCTTTATTTGGTACTGAAGGTTTAGTTATTCCATAAATACTTGTTACAGTTGTATATGTAAAAATGTGCATATAAAGTTTTAAATATACCCTGTACATTAGAATTCTATGAATGAATATATAAACTATATATTATTATCGCGTATATAGATTATGTTTAAATATGTTAATACATACTGCAGAATTTTTTTTTTTTTCTTGTACTGCTTTATATTTCCATCCAAAGTTGTTTTGTTCAATTTACTTTTGGATAAGACAACAGAGCTATGCACTTTTCATTTTGAGCTTCTAAATTATTGGAATGCACCAAAATACTTTTAATTAGTCACCAATCTGAGCTTTTTAAAATCACCTTGCTGTTCAATTCTACTGTTATCTATTATAATTCTTGCTTAGATAAGCAGTCTTTAACCAGTCTGATAATGGCCAGATAAAACAAAATGTATATCTTCCAAATATCACAGCCCTCTGGCTAAGGGCAGTTTGTTTGAAGAGTAACAATGCTGTCTTTTACTTAGCACTGGAGGAAAGTTAACTTTCCAATATTTTCCAAACAGTTCACATCTTGGTTGTTCTAGTGGCAATTATTGTTGGACTACACTGTGGTCATGTAAGTGAAATACCCCTGAGCATGGAGTAAAACACAAATCAATCCAAATATTACATAATGTGGCTAACAGGTACTTTTGATCGTATTTAAATGAAGATGGCTGTCTCTGTAAATGTTGGTGCAGCAAAACACATCCACATTTTCATTATTTGGGGATAAAACACAATAGTTTAAACAGATTCTGATTCTTACGTTTTTTGTACAAGATTTGCACAGGGGCTCGGTACCTTGGAGACAGTCTATGATATAAAAAAGATAAAGGGCAAAAACTCTGAGGTCGACCCGGCTTCTACCGTGTTAAATTTGACCGATTCAAGTCCCCTAATTTGCAAAGTTTGAGAATTATAGATAATTTCAGAATTCTTGGTTAGGATTTGAAGATGAACTATTTGTCCAACACGCACAGGTGATATTTATTTATTTTATGTGAATAATGGACTTGAATTGGTTAAATTTCACTACGGTACACGCTGGGTGGACGAAGAGTGTCCGCCCTTCTATTATCTTTATCTACATAGACGAACTCTATGGTACCGAGCCACCGTGGCGATTTGGTGCCAAACTCTGATGGTTGTGGGTTCCCCTCCCAGACAGGGTCAACTTGCAAAAAATTCTGAGCTACATGTAGTATCTGTTCAAACAAAGACAGTGTTGTCCCAAAATAAGGAAAAAACTGTGAATATACACTTTCTTAAAGACACAATAAGGATTCCAAACACATCTGAGAACTACTTGTACCTGCTATATATTTAATCCGAAGGTGTCATTCAATCTTTGCCAGACATTTTGTGTATGGATTATGTTTCATATAAGCGAGTGGACAGTTTCAATGTTCCTTTAAAAGCATATTTGATCGTTCATTTTCAGTCAGCCTTAAAACATTTTCGTAATTTTTTTGGTTTGTAAAAGTATTTTATTTGAGCTCAATACTTGTATCCTTGATAAGTTAAGCATATTACAAGAGTAGTGTTACTCCGAAGAACGAAAGACTCATTTTGACTTCAACTTTACCATGACCAGGAAAGACTGATGATGGTAAATTATACCGCTGAAATATTGAAGTCAAAATGAGTCTTCCAACTAACACTACTCTTGTACGAAATATTTATGCTTTTACTATCAATTAATGAAGCTTGGCTAAAACCAGAGCGATTCAAATATGTGTTCTGTACTTTGTATTTTCGTTATTTTGTAATAACCTCCATATTAAGTAAAAAAATGTTACTTCATTTTGTAACTATTAAGTGCAATCTAGCTTTGCGACTGGGAACTTCGGGAGAAACCCGCGTCATCAGTATCTTATCAGACAGTCACGAGATGGCGCCCTACTTTTTGGCACAGTTACGAAAAATCTAGCTGCTTAAAAAATTGAAAATGTGTGATGTGGGTCAGCCTTGAAGGGAAGTTTGATTTTAAAAATAATAAAATTTGTTAGTATCTTTAAAAAGGGCATTGGTCTACAGCTGCATGACATCATAGCATAGTCCCTGTGCATTTATTTGCAGCTTTAATTTATCTCCCTATGACTGCACAATTTATGCTGTTTAGCGAATATCACTACATTCAAAATGGCAGTGGTTTATAACCAAGTGGGCGATACGCAAGGCATGGAGGTAAGCCTGCGACGGTTTTAATCAAATGATGTTACTTCTGAAACATGTTGACAATCAAACTTTTCGACTCTGCAGGGCTTTATTAAGACCAATTTTACATATGAACATCATTCAGTCGTAATTTGTTAGATTAAAGCTGCATATGTTTATTAATTCACGAGTAAAATAAAGAATTGTGTTTTCTGAGCTAAAGAAGAACAGGAAGCCGATATGTTTGCGATGTCTTTGTATTGTCCTGTATTTGTCCCGTGGTGTTTTTGTTTGTTGCCAATGGGTCGGCGGTGATTTCCCTCACCCTTTGGGCTGGCACGCCACCATGTAAGTGAAATAACCTTAGGTACGGCGTTACACATCAATCAATCTATCTGTTATAAATGCCATATTATTTATTGGTCTTTGATGTATTACACCTGATACCATTGATGTTATTTGAACAGAAATAAAGTATTTATACACGTGTTCTTACGTAAATTTTGCGTCTGTCACTGTACTGTATATGTGTTTACTTGTTGATCGATTCATCTCTATTTGAAATTTAATGTTGCGGCTGGCTGGAGAGAGCTTATACGTGCCCTGGTAAAATCTATATTTAAAAAACCCCAACAATTTCATCATGTTGGTCTAACATCGGATTAGTAAATACCTAAATAGTAGAAAATACATTTGTGTGTGACCCTGAACAATTTCGTGGCGAGGTTTAAAGCGCTCTCATAGGAAAATGAACTTCAGCTGGAATTATTAACTATTTGTTATTTTTTTATATTTTTTTTAATCAGTGGTGGATCAGCTGGCTTGTATTCTAACCTCGCTAAATGTACCAAAGGTTTATGGCGATGCATGCCTGAACATCCTCGACCATTTCCGTACGGTACGGTACCGTAAATAATCTCTGATGGAAAGCTGTGTCGGAACATCCTCCGACACTAGCCGGCTGAAGTTGGCTCCCAGTTCCCAGTTCCTTATTCGCCTGAAGTTCGCTCCCAGTTCCCTATTCAATTAAATGCTACCCAAAGGTATATATATATATTTATTTTTTTATGTTTGTATTTTTGACAGTATGCAAGGTGCCACCTTTGCATTTTCACAGCAAACAAATGCAATGGTCAGCATGTCCAAAAAATATAGGTTGACCGGCACCCAATTACGCATTACCGTAAATTAAAGAAATACTAGTATTTAAAGTTGTAATATCATTATGGATGAATCTTTCAAACAAAGGGGGGTGCCGCCCTGGATTTTACTACAAATGTTACCAATTAACCGGTATCCCGTTGAGTATTACCGTACAATAGGAAAAACCTGTTTTTCTAAACATTATTATAATTTAAATTTGGAATATCAATATGGATGTATATTTCAAACAAAGCAGGGTGCCACCCTGGATTTTGCAGCAAGGAAAGACTTTTACAAGCACTACTTTAAAATGTTATCCATTATCCGGCATCCCGTTTTGTATTACCGTAAAATAAGAACAACTTGTTTTTCTAAACATTATCATAATTTAATGCAATGCAATATCAATATGGATGTATCTTTCACACAAAGCGGGGCGCCACCTTGATTTTCGCAGTTAACAAAAAGCAATCAAAAAATTAATTTATCTGAATTATGAACTAAACTTGAGGAGCATTAACATCTCTATGAGGGATTTCTATGGTTGACAAGGGGGTGAACTGCCTTAGCGGTTTCTAGACCCCAAAAGAGTCCCGATCGCCTTCTCTTCCTTACATCACCCGCCATTTTTTTTATCGGCGAATCCAAGGTTTTTCTATTCGAAGGTTAAATCCTTTTGTGACACTATCTTTGAGTTATAATACTACTATATACGGAATTAAAGGTAGTCGTTAATTTGTACTTACGTCTTTTTATTTCTGATTCCCCGTGAGAAAGCGGGTGGGCCATTTATTAACAGCAGGCCCTGCATAATACTCCCCCAGCTTCGTAATGATTTCGTAAGAGGTAACCTGTTTGGCCGTGGTTTACGGCCCGTGTCGGAGGAGAATGAGATCCTGATGACTGAGGGGTAATTTGGCTGGCAAAAGGGTGCCACTTAGCCATATTGCTCCAACACTTCATTTTGGCTTAATATTCTACTAGACGGGTGGTCATATTGGCCCGATCTGATCAATTGGCTTGTTGCCGACCTATGCAATGATTCAAGATTAATTCCATCGTAATTGATCATATTAATATATCAAACCACTCCATAATCGAGTTTATTTGATCATGTTCAAGTTCAATAAAAGCAAAACAAAAGAAGGTTAATTTCATCACACCTTAAATTTTTAGATCATTGCAGAAGATCTACACAGTAATTAATGGAGACAGGTCGAGGCTATGTTGGCCTTGTAAAATCTGTGTATTGCCGCTGATCATAGTTAACAGTGGCGGATTTATAAGCTCGGAAGCTCCGAGCATGAGGATGCCTGTAGATGCTATCTCAGCGAATTTTTGCAGTGAAAGGAATTCCGTCGATCTTAATTCCTGCAATTTTAAAAGAGAAAAAATACAACAATTAAGAGCCACACGTATGTTGCATACTTAAAGTGTCACATCTTTCATTCTGATAAATGGCAATGATGTGCAGGAATTCTGCATTAGTACGTCATAAAGTGCTAGCATTGCTTTCAATAATTTCGACTTTTGTGGTAGCCATTTAAAATTTAAAACTTCAAAAACCAACAAATGGGCGAGGGCCCGCCTAGACCCCGGAAACTTAGAATGAGGAAAGACGGAGCTGATGCTGATTTTGGACAATATTCTGGGCGAGAACGTTGATAAGATCGATATTTTATTAAATCCATTTTTTTTATATAATGACAGTTATTCCGATTAGCAGCAGGAGTATATTTTATAGCGTGAAAGTGTCATGTCACTCAATCGGCCAATCACATTTCAATCCATGTTTATGTCATTCAAATTGTTAAATCACAAGACAAGTTCCGGAAGACGTTATTTTGACCCAAAGCCACCAAACACAATTGAGCAAAACATCCAGTTCACTCAAATCAGACAGAATGGTGACATTCTGGTGGCAGTCAATTTATTAAACCTTATCAACATTTTGGAGTTACCTGTAACAGTTACAACTCATAGATCTGCAGCAAGGGGATCGTTCGAGACAGAGGTAAAGATCTATCAGAGGAATAGATCTGTACCGAGCTCAGTGATCAAGGTATAGCTAACGTTAAGCGCTTTACAACAAGGAAATATGGTTATATATTATAACTAAATACTTACCTAATCACTTTTGATTCAACTACAGCGCCGGATCACATCTACATTGGTCCTTACAGGATGAGAGTAGATACTTTCATCCCCAAGCCAACAAGGTGCTTCCAGTGCCAGAAGTTCGGACACGGAAAGAACCAGTGTAGAGGTGATTTCGTACGTTTCTGTTGCTCTGAAGAAGACCGTGAGGGCTTCAATTGCAACAAGGATATTACATGCTGTAATTGCGATGAGGCCCACATGGCCTCCTCCAAAGACTGTAGAATTCTAGTAATTACATCTGACGCAAACGTAAGCTATATCGAGGCACGACGCCTTGCCTCTGCCTCGGATGACCACCCCAGACCTATGTCAGTACCATAAAGAAAGTGTGTGTGTCCGTCGCCACACAGACTTTCTTTATGTGGCCAACATTTCAGTTTGAACAGCCAACCAATGTAATTAACATCGAGAGGGTCGAACCCCCATCTCCGAAACGATCAACAATTAAGTCTCTTGAGCTGGAGCTTTGACTAACTGTTTGATTCCTTGGATGGGATGGAGATAGACATTCGGCCTCCTCCTCCTTCCTCTACGGCCCGCATATCCTCGCCTTTTCGAGGGCAGTCAAATGGCAAACGCCCTAGGTTAAAAGCCAACAGAACACATAGTGCTGGTGGCTCACCAAAACAAAAAGCTCGACAATGATAATATGAACAAGGGAGAAGGGACCAGGTGGTGTTGGCACTATGCCATATGGGCCACAGTCACCTCACACAAAAATTTCTTTTTTTTTTATCAAATAAAAACCAAACCAAAGAGTGAAATTTGTGACTGCCTATACGACATCAAACATATATTGATTGAGTGTGTAGACTTTGCACCTATTAGGCGACTGATATATACGGTGACTTCCATGAAGAACTTGTTTGACAAGATCGATGGTGAAGTTGCCATAGAGTTTCTCAAGAGGATTCGTATCATAAACTTTGATTTTTGTGAAACATTGTAAATAATTTAAATGGACAGTTTATGTTTTAACTATCAGTTGGATTTTTAAGATCCAAAAATAAAACAAGATTCAAAATAAATCGTTTGACATGTCGACACTTTTATGTGGCTTTTTCAATTCATTTATGTTATTAGTTGAAGAAACAATTGGAAATAATAATAATAAAAAAAATTTGGAAACCCGTTGGCCTACACTTAACTATATTCCTATTTTAAATGGGGTCAATCAAATTTCTATTTGGATAATTGTAAGATTTAACTTTTACCACGATTAAATACAAATACAACGTTTACTTTTAGTTGTATAACAGTCTCATTTGGACCCATTATCTATTACTATAGATAGATAGATAGACAATCTATCTGTAATTTATTGTTTTTATTAATTTTTGTTAGGACCCATTGTTCGTAGTAGTCTGTGTTGATGTAGACGTGTTTGTTTGTCTGATTTTAACGTTACAGCTACAAAGCGTCCATCACCAGTTGGCCATGTAAGGGAAATCTGTGTCGCAACAGATACAGCAACTTTCATTGTGACATTGGCGTAGGACAGGTATGACTCAGGAACACCAAGGGCAGAGGCAAGGTGACGTGTATCGATATAACTAACGTTTTTTTCTGACGTAAATACTTGGATTTGCTTTTCTTGGTTAAAATGCCCAAAAGTCTTTGGAGGAGGCCATATGGGCCTCATTGCAGTTACATCATTTAATATGTTTGTTGCAATCGAATCGTTCATGGCCTTCTTCTGAGCAACGAAGGTATACCACACCACCTATACGCTGGGTCGTATCGTATCCGAACTAATGATTACTAAACTGAGAATATAACATGATAAACGTAGCTAAGCGTCTGGTTCGTTATCCTACGCGCTATTTACGAGAGCAAACTATACGATTTTAGAAATAAGCAATATGTATCGATTAACGCAAGTATCAATAGCTGAAGAGTAAACCCAAGAGAAACCATTACAGCAACTGACATCCTTACATGTAATCATAAACAAAATTCCGTAATGATGAAAGTGTGGATTACCGTGCTGCATGCATCGATATTGGAAGTGTTGCATCATTTTTTAAAATTAAAACTTGCTTTAATATTCATATATTTTTGTTAGGGCGGCTTTTTATTGTTTTACTTTCTCTCACTAATCACTGCAGTGACAGCTTAAACACGTCCCGGACAGTTCTTGCCAAGTAATCGATACACCATTATGTTCGCCTAAGCATGTTTATTCGTCATTCTAAATATCTTATGATTATTTAGAAAATCTCAGTCAGAAAAGGTCCAAGCCAGCTTGTGTATAGGCGGGTAGACTAATTTCTCCCGTGGTTTATACCATATTTAAGGTTAATTAGTTTTTATGTTTATAGGAAGATGACATATTTGGATTTTCTTTACTCATTATTCACTTCATTGGAAAGAAGATGGGTCTATGTAGGGCATCACCCATTCATTCATGATGTAAAAATCTGACAGAACTTTCCAAGATCACGATCTGAAAGCTGATACCATATAAGCCATATTTATTCTTGCTTAATCAACCAAACTCTTAGAAATAATGGTTCTTTGACGGTTCCTTAGATTCCCTAGAACAGAAGAAAGTTCTATGTAGAAGTATTTCGACACAACGGTTCTTTGATATAACACATGGATTTATATTTCAAACTGTTGCTGTTTGATGCTTCGATTAGAACGCTATTTTTTTAAGAGTACAAGGACAAAACGAAGACAAAACATAAACGTAAAAGAAACCAAGGTGTTGGAAAGAAGAAACGGATGTGTTGCTCAAACACCATCCGGAACCAATATTGTTAATAGGTCTTATCATACTGTGTTACATATTTACACACTTTTCAAGTGTTAACGTAAATTAGTAGTAATAAAATCAATGCAAAAGAAAAATCTAATAGTTTACTATAATATATACTATACTCGTGTCTGTCGAACATGAGAGCTTTTGGGGCTTAGTTCGTGTCTGGACCATAGCCTAAATATTTACAGTGGCTGTGGGTAGACAACTAAGGAAAAACTTAAAATAACTGATCTGGTGGTTAAAGCTGTTCAGATAAGCAACTTCATGAAATAGAATACATTAAATGAAACATATCAGTTATGTATGAAAAAAAAATGGTCTAAACGGGCGTGTAACTGAGTACACCTCGAGATCTTCCAGAGCCTACGCGGCTCCTGAAACCACACACATACTCATATAGGAATTGATATAAATTTGAGTATTATCGAAATGTTACTCATTGACGTTGTGTTCCCATTGCTGTGTCATGCAATCTGGTTAATATACCGACGTAATCAGGTCCACATGCTTTGTTTCATCTTCAGTGATCTACGAGTTTGCCAAAGTGATACTTGAAATGAAGTACATATTATAAACCTATAATGTCATCAGGATGGCTATTGAAACATTGTTTCTAATGCTGTGTGATCCATCCTTATTAAACAGTTATATGCACATACCGGAAGATCGTTAACATCTCTCCAGGATATAACCGGAAACACGTACATCGACCGCCAGGGATTTTCCATGTGATCTTTGAAAGTTAAGTACTTTATTCGCTTGTTAATGGCTTTAGAAAATGTAAGCAGCAGGAAATTGATAGACAACACGTATAATGATAAAAGATAGTTAAATTTAACCAAATAATGTAACAATAAATCACATCGAATCGACATTTAAAAGAAAGTACACCGGCACAGACCTTGTCGCCCCAAGGAGGTTAGCTACACAACATTAATCTTTCTAACATCATCTGATCGTAAATGGACAATGTTTTGGATTTAAGAACGAAAGTAACTTACTGTTTGTAAGAAAATGTACCGTATCCAATGACAAAAACCATTACCATTTTGTCTGTTTTTGTTGTTGATTTTTAACATTGTACTAAACTTATATATATTCTGTTTTAGATACACTAAACACAATGACAAGTATAATACTTGTCTACCATATTTATAACATAACGGTCTTCTGTCTTATTAGATAGTAGCAGATAACTTAAACATGTCAACTAAGGTAAGACATTCAAATAAAACTTTAATTAAACATCAGGAAAAAAAATAGGGTTAACCTTATGGTGATTATTCAAACAAAATATCAGATATATGTTTTAGAGGCATGTGATAAGGTAGGACTAAAACGGTGGTATTAGCCCCATAAATAATGCTTCATTTTCCTAATATCGGCCCCCGTGATAAAAGCAGGCCCTTGAGAATACTCCCCCAGTTTCCTTGATTGGTCTTAAGAGGCGAGCTGTGCGTTGCGTCCTGTGTCGGAGGAGAATGATATCCTGGTGACCAAAAGGAAATTCGACTGTCAAAATTGTTTGTTTGTTTGTTTGATTGGTGTTTAACGTCGTACTCAAGGGTATTTCACTTATATGACGACGGATTGT
>JAVFBW010161550.1:0-11621 GCA_034783835.1 Mopalia ciliata
GATTCTGTTTCTTAATTATGCAGTCCATTATCAACACGAGTGTAATACCAATCACACTGATCTAACCAATTTATCGTTAGGTCCCGGTAAATGGAAGCGACTTATTGCCGGACATACAAGACAGAGTTGAGTAACCGGATTGGTGTGAATTGCAATAGATGTAAGAGGTTTTCGTCAAAAATAATTTCTCAATGATATATCATTTATTATGTCGTCTTGCAGTAACTTCCTTACTAACACACCTATAACAAGTGACGTGGTTTACGTAGCTAGACAACTAGTATTCTTCCAGAGGTGGGTAAAGACAACATAACAACAACAACCAGTACACAATGCCTTGGTATTCCTCCAGAGGTGGGTAGACAACATAACAACAACCAGTACACAATGGCCTTTGGGTTTATCAAAAATAGAATGAACACAATGCAGCTAAAAGTGGTTGATGACCGTTGTACTGATTTTATTATGAATTGTCTTTTTTTCTCCAGACGACCCACTACATGAAATAGTAAAGAGACAAATCAGGAGAGGATTTCGTCGTCGTAATCGAGGCGATGACTATAATTCTTATGGCGATGACAGATATGACGACAATAGATATGGCGACGATTACTATGATGATAGGTATGACGACGATTACTATGATGATCGTGACGATGGCAGATCCAACAGAATTAACCGAAGACGTAGAAGGAGGTTTTAAGACGAGAGGAAAATTATGGTAAGATAATGATTAAATTAATATTTTACATATTTACGAGAAATGTCATTATACAACAAATTCTATCTCCTCGGAAATGCCATTGATTTGAATACATAAACGACATGTGTCATAGTCGGATCCATTCAGAGCTATCGCTTAGAGATCATTACTGCCGGCATGCTCCTACATTTAGGTACCTCCAAATGCAAAGGAAAATAATAGATTTTCTTTTCGACAGTCAATGAAACTTTAAAGATTTTAAAAACGCATAACGAGAAGGTCAAAAGCGGCATTAACACTTATTACCGTCACTTTTTTATATGGAGTGTGCCATTGATATCATGGTGAATTATTAAAATTATATTTGTTTTCATTACAGGCGGGGAGACGTTTGTGATGTATGTAAAAGGAAACTCCATATATCCGCTTTTATCCATATCCATAACGTCAACAGATCCGTGTTACAACGGAAACCAGATCTGTTGAAGCACACAAACGCCTGTTTAAATTTGAACGTGTGACTATTCCCATTGCCAAAAACCAATCGTGTAACTTATCTTGTTCACAATTATGTTGCTGTGCTGAGTATATAAATAAATTTATATACATCATTACAATTTCTTGCCTAGTTCTTTAGTCAGTGTTTTGCGCAAGGCACTACATTATGTTGTTTTTTTATTATCTCACAACATTTATCCAATTTTGACATCAGCTTTACGAAAATTTGCTTTACCTTGTTCCAAAACATTTTGTGTTGTAAAGTTGTTTTTAGTTCTGGCTCTATTAATCGCGTTATCTCTTACTCTACAAAAGGGTGACGGTCGAGCAGACAGTTTGTCATGCCTCAGAAATGGGATTCCCCAGTTGGCGACAAAATTTAGCATATAATATATGATCTCGATAATATATGATATATTCTGTAAAAACAACAGTATATATTGAATAAATGAAGAGAAAAAAATGGGTTGCATCCACTGGGATTCGAACTGGGAACGTATGGGTTATAGCCTCAAACTTTACCGAATGAGCAAGAGAGGGTGACAGAAGTAGAATATATATACATATATTCCTTAATACTGCTGCAAATTATCGACAAAAGAGTTCCCACTATTTTTTTAGGAAAGCATAAAAATTATCAGCAGATCAATAGTTGTTTAAGGAACAAAAACTTTAATGAAATGAAGTTAAAGTCCTATTAAATATAGCGTGTTTTTCACTGTATAAACTGTAACATCGAATCGGGAAAACTCCTGTTTACACTAAAATAAAGGAAATCGTGCTTAACTAGTTAAAACTCAGATACAATAACATATCTCTTAGTTTCAATGGGGAATAATTACAATGTGTGTATTTGTCCTAGCATATATCTATATTTTCCAGATTTGGCACATGTATATCATAGACACCCTTGGGAGTTATTTCTTTGGTAATAACGTGGCACATGCGCCACTGTGACTGAAGTCGGTTTTCGTAAGCCCTCTTCATTTTTTATTTTTTGACCAACGTGTTTTTAAAAAATATAATTATGGATCGATTTGCCTCCATAAAAACCGTAAAGTATAATTGTATAATAATATATTTCACATATCACTTCGAACAGAGATCTGCATACAATTATATGATAGATCTTCAAACACAGAGCTTGTAAATAGGCTAGGGTTTTCTTGTTATTTTAAGTTGTAATAGCGTTTTGGTGAATTCGAAAGAAAAATTAAGAGTATAGACCCGAAGACGCCACAGCCCGTCCATAGCCTAGCTCATCCTCATCACTTTATGGATGGTTGGCACAATAAATTGCCGTGACATTGTCAAAGATCACGGACTCCTTAGCCGAAACCCTAATTTATGCTGCAATTTACAAACCACACACGACAAAATCAGCGTATCAAAAGGTCTTATTTCATTTCGACACGGTTTTAATGATTAATTCACGTAGGCCTATAAGAACAAATCGCACACGCGAATCTGTTAAAGCTTATACGTTGAGCATTGCTATTGTCCCATTCATCCGTTTAGCTAGACTTATTTACAGTTTTTTTCAGTTTAAGAATAACAAATTTTGCCACTATAGAAATACGGCCCAAGCCCCAGCCCCAGATTTTTCTTCCTTTGTGTATTTCGCACACTCAGTTTATTATTTTTTTTATTTCGTTAACGCCACGCTGTTCGTCATCAAAGTATGGCCTACAAAATTCACGCCCTTCCGAAAATTCAAAAATATTTTACAGCTAAAACCATTTGCTCGTAAATCGTCAACAATCTGTATCGTTTAAAATGCTCAAGTAAGATATGGAAAAATTAAAAAATTGTTTGATAGTTAGATCAAAACTTGTCCGCTGAAAGATTATCGAATTTCTTCAAAAATAAAACACATAACTTTATTGATCACGTAGGACATATAAGGGAACAATACAAGCAAATTATGTTTTTAAAACAGATTTTGATATTGCAGACGGATTTTGTTGAGAATTTTTGTCTATAGGTCTCTTCACGAAGTGCTAAGGGCATATTCGAATCAAACTGCTCTCACCCCGTACTCCATTGTAGCCTATTTTATAAGCATTCGAGAGATTCGAGAGACTATAGAGTTCAACATCAGTATTTTGTTTCTTGTCAGTGGTAAAATGCCACATTCAGCCAGTACAGTTGGCGCTTTTTCTCGAACAAATCATATACAGAAGGTATATTGCTTGACTGTTTCGACACTTAGTTAACACAAACATTGTCTTCTATTATACACCATAGCTCACCACTGTATTTTCGTTGGAATGGAAACTAAATGGAACTACTTTAAAGTTGGCTATGGTAAGGGGCCATGGTTTGGAAGGTTGTACGAACTGGGATTCAGGATGCCACAGATTTGTTCAAATGGACGAGTGGCTCCCACGTGGAATCTACAAAGTTCTGGGCTGCATCTGAAGGATTGTGTGAACAGAGCCAGAAGAGCTGAATTCGCTGGAACCATATAACCAATCAAGAACACATTTAAGTCAATGCTATTGGTTGTACCGATCAAAAACTCGATCAACCAGTTGTTACAGTAAAACCTGCATGCAGTATTGGTGGATTGTGTAAATCGGGAACATATCGCTGGATCTTTAGAGGAGAGTACATGTAATGCTCCGTTTACAGCCCAAGGGCAGATAGAGTGCATTGATACAAACAACTACGAATATACAGATTGTTCCTGAAAACGGTTAACAGATAGTTTCGATGGCCGAAAATGTCCGACAATCTGTGATTGAAATCGATATTTAGGTAATCCGCGCTTTATGCAACCTGATTTAAAACCAAATACTAGTATACTTTTGGACGTAAATGATTACGTAACAATGCCTTGCCAGGCTAGAAGTTTGAAATGAGTACTTGTTCATCTTGTTTGTTCGGAATTGTCAGTTTCAGAGTAAACACAATCTTACCGATAAATATAAAACATTCTTAAAAGGATTTGAAAAGTCAAATGTTTGCAAAGAATACTTGAGAAATAGCTTGCTGGACAATACCATTAGAAAGCTATTAAGAATACGCTAGGTCTCAATCTATTACCCAGAAGAAATATGTAAAGCAAATATACATATTAAGTAACTATCAGATATATAACAATAATTAAATACTTACGCATTACGTTAATTCTATGATCTACAATGTATATGTAAGAATATTTTTGTAGTGCCCACTACAAGTATCGTGTACTGTAAAAAAGTAGGTTACGGGTATTTTGTGACTTTTCAGATTTCGTAGATCACACAGATTGTTCATACATTTGTGTACAGATGCATTTGCAATAGCCGAAAAGGATTATTTAATGTTGAATGTAGGCTTTGAAAATGCAGATTATAAGATACCAGTATATTACCAGTGTATTAACTGATAAGATAGCGACAATGACTTATCTATCAAGGTTAAGTATGGCCTTTGGGTGTGCAACAAGTGATTTTAAACACTGTTTATTTTCAAAACCCAGGCAAGCAGTGAAAACGCCTATCCTGCCATAGTTTGTTCCTGAATAGAAAACAAGCAGGTACTTACCCACCTCAACCATGTCTATTCGACTGAATGGAGATTGTCTTCTATTTAATCCATCTAAATACACCCTCACAAAAGAACCATTCGTTCTTAACATTCATTTTAACAAAAGAAGATTTGTATACAGATAAGTTAAATTATGTCACACTTTCAAACTATGTGTACCTTTTTGACGTGACAATTATAGTTGAAGTCTTCAACTACAAGCAAAGTTTAAACCCTTTTTTATGGACACATTCGCTCTTATTTCTTTACACTTCGTGTCTGCCAATAGCTGAGGATCATCTAAGTGATATAGTGCATATTATCATCTCCTCACCCCCTCCCCCCTCGTCCAATAGCTGTTACACTGCACCCTCTCCCTGTCATGAGCACTAAAATGTCATTAATCATTTCTATTACTTCATCCAAGTTTATGAACAGTTGACACGTGATAATAGCTTGAATAGGTTTTTGTTGCATTATAGAACACTTGAAAATAAAATCAAATAAGTCAATTTTATTAACGTTAACATTATCTCGTACAGATTTTCATTGATTTAAAAATTTAAATTTAAATTAATTTAATAGTGTTGATTTAATTGATGGTTGTTTAGCATTATTTCCACTGATGAGTTTCACAAAGTAAACTTACAACTTATATCGTGTGACTCACTCATATACCTGAGGCTCGACAGGAGGACTCGATCCTGTGAACGGTAAATCGAAGTATGATTAACCACACACGCTTCCACAAAGCCACGGCCGCGGGCCCAAACATATTTAACAGAATAATCTTGGCATCTTTAACAAGATGTGTATTAATAGAGTTCTAGATGACGGCACTATAGGGATGGAGGGTGGTACCATAGTATCAGTGTGGGGATAAAAAAAACTGGTCACGTAAGACCTTCACTAAAGGCTGAATTTACTTATTATTAGATAATTTTTTTTAATCATATAAGAAAATATAATAATCTTAATATCAGTTTATCAGGGAGGTTCACTGAAGCTTAGCCCATTCATCAAGGTTCTGAGCTCCGCTCGAATAGACATTAATATGACAAAAACGATGTTGATTAAAAGTCAAAAGGTTGCAGACAACATGCAAGTCTTAGAATACTTGACCAATATTTGTTGTTTTTTTTTTTTACCGTCACATTGTCCCTCAAAGGGGAAGTAAATTAGTGATTGGCTGATCCACATCACCCACTCGCTGCTCTTCTTTGTTTTGATCAAAATTGTATAAATACCAGGACGCTAGTGTTTTCTGGCATCAAGCAGTGAGAACCTGTTCCAGATAAGAAGTTTAAGACTTGAAGAGGACTTCAAACTCATCACTGACGTCCACCTCGAGAATTGTAAGTTTTATCATACTATTTACATAAATACTTTTTAAAGTTTTTCTTTTTTTATAATTAACATATGACTGTGGAGTAAGTTCTTCACACAGCCGAGGATAACAGTCTACTTATGGAGCATATTTGATTTTAAAATGCCTGTAGCGAGTTCATAAAGTACCAAACTGTGGTTAATTAAGAAGTGTCTCGAGAAATGAGTCCTATAGTATCTGTCTCACTGTCTTATACTTAAGTCCCCGTACAGATCAGGGCCCGGTAAGCCGCCATTTAAATAAACTACCACCGCAAGGGCCAGGTTAAATGTAATCCACTAAAAGATGACGTCACACCATGTTGTATGTCTAGCAATAACCCAGTAATATCTGATGTTAGCCTCCAATCCTCTTTCGAACAACAGGCCCAGGACTATAGTTGAACAATGGGATATCCACGGCTGACGGTGATACGTGTTATGGTTAATACGCCGATAGCAACATTACCGAAAGGAAAATATTTTAAAGCAAGTTGTTTTAAAATTCTCAAACTTGACGAAAAGACGACTCTCGACACGAGTCCGTCACCCATTCTTGTCTATCTCTAATGTACTTTTGATAGGAACGTATTTTAGAGCTAGTTGTTTTTAACTTGATCACAAAATGTCGGCGTCACACAATAATCAGAAAGTGTTGTATTGTGTTAAATTCACATTTTGTTAATTGGTATGACTATTGGTACGACATAATCACACTAACTTTCTTATATCGTTACAGAGAAGTTCTCATCATGAAGGTGGCACTTGCCCTTCTGGCAGGGATTTTCCTGCTCTGCATCTTCCAGGTGGTAGTAGAATCAGCTTCCATTGAGAAGGAGAAAGTCGCTGGTAAGTATATGTGACATTTGTGTTTAAAAAAATTGATAGAATCTCTGATCTCCGGTCGACTGAGGTTACTTTGTTCTAGTGTAACGCACATCAGCTGAATGGCACAGTCAGAAAAATATTGCGGGGCGGTATTTGTTAAGTGTCTCGCTACTTTGGCACGACACAACGTCAACACAAAGTGGTTAATATATACACAGTGGTCATATATGTAAAATGCCCCTCTCTACGATATTAAGCACTGCTCAATAAGTAAATAATATCAAAAGTGTTGCGAAGATTCGACACCCTATAAACTGGTATTGGTTAATTTTCTACATTTATTAAAATCCGGTTAGCTGACTACAGTATAGACTGCTGGCGAGTTCGTACCACACGGTCACGGGTTCGAGTCCTCTGTTTAAATCCACTTTAATAGATGCTGCCTTATGTTACAGTTTTGTTATTTAGCGGTCCATTGAAATAAAACTTGCATTGTAATCTATCTATAACTTCCACACTAACACGTAAAGTGCTTTACCTAGCTATAAGTTTAATATTCGTCCATAGTTAGTTAAATAGACACAACATAACAACAGCCAGAACAAAGACACAACGCAAATAATGTAACTAAGAGTGGCTGCTGACCGTTGTACTGACTTTAAGGTGAATTGCTTTTCTTCCACAGACGACCCACTACATGAAATAGTGAAGAGACAAGTCAGGAGAGGATTGCGTCGTCGCGGTAGAGGTAATAATTATTACTATGACGATTACCGTGATGACTACTACGATGATTACTATGATGACAGATACGATGACAGATACGATGACAGATATGATGACAGATATGACGATCGATATGATGACAGATATGATGATCGTGACTATGGTCGCCGAGGCAGAGGCAACGGGGGTAACCGAAGACGTAGAAGGAGGTTTTAAGATGAGCAAAAAAATTATGGTAAGAATTTTTATAATTCATATTTTACATGTATACGAGAAATGTCAATATACGTCAAATTTAAACCTCTCACATTTACTGAAGGCCGCGATGGTTTCAATACATAATAAGGAATTTGCAAAGTGATTTACGCGCTTGGTACCTTGTGAAGTTATGGAGTGTATATATAGACTATTTTACATCATCAATTGTCAGTTGGAAACTTCCGGAGAACATTCTTAGCGAAAGCTTATACGGTGGCAAAAATATTGGGTCTGTGTCCAAATAAACGGTACATGCAGTATATACCCACACAGAGTATATTCATCTTGTGTCCAACAGAACGCTGTGTACAGTTTGTACAGCTAACGTTAACACATTATTACAGCAGACATGTCTCTGTATTACGGAGCCTCCACATGTCAGAAAATATGAGGTTTTCTTCTCGTAAACAGAAAAGAAAAGTCGCCAAGAGTGACTTTGCCACTCATAGCCCTCATGTTTTATTATTCAAGTTATATAGTATATGTTCTCACACGCCCTACAAATTGTCGTTTCTATTGAGCGTAACGAATTATTTAATTAATGCGTTTTTTATTTCATTACAGGCAGGGAGAATATTAAAGTGTGTATACAACGATGCTCTACGTGTGCCCTTCAAGCCATATCAACAATTTCCGGTTACAATCTAAAATGCAGAGTTTTGTCTGTTTAAGTTGTAAGATAACAAACTTGTGTTTTAATTTGAAGGTGTGGCTATTCCAATAGCAAAAGCAAGTGGTAGAATTTATTTTGTTCACATTTGTGATGGTGTGCTGGACATATAAATAAATATACATCGATCATTACATGTGTTTTTGTTGTATAGTTCTCTTGTTATATCTGTTAATATAAAGGTATCACAAAAAGCTGATGTCAAAATCGAAGGAAATAGTAAACTAATACCACAAGGTCATAGAATGTAGAACCATTTCCTTCGATTTTGACATCAGCTCTAAGAAAGTTTAATTTAGCCCGTTTCAAAAATATTTCGTGTTATCTTTTTCGTGCTCGTTCGGCTGATTTGTGTTATCGCTTACTTTGCAAAACAGGCAACGATCGTGCAAGCGCTTTGCCATGGGTTAGAAATGTATCACACAGGTGGCGACACAATTGAGCACGCAATACACGATCTCAAAATATTTTTAGTGACATCTGCACACTCCAGTTTGACTGATAAAATAGAGAACTTCAGTGTATACTAGATCAGCGATTGTCTTCCTTAACGACTCCAGCATGGGTCCGTTTTGGTAGAAAAAACGTGACAAAGCTGGTGTTTTCGAATGGACAAAAACTGTCCCCTATTGGCTGATGAGATGGAGTCTGTTAGGCAAGTCTTACCTTCAGCCGTTGCCTATAGACGGTATGGTCCACTGAATCTCGTCGAATCTTAGGCGATTCGATAACTTTGATATTCGGCCATTTTGACAAATCTACCCAATCAACAGACTGAAATGCGTCACGTGATTCAATAAAGCGTAAGACTGCATTGACGATACCTGGTTCTAGTGTATACAGTACTGCCCCAACACGGATATAGTGAAATAAAACAGATCAATTGATTTAAACAAGCCTGTCAGAACAAAACAGCCATGCTTTAAAAGGTTGAGAGTCAACAGCCCCATGCTCTAGCAAAAGCCGTATCAAACATTTCAGAATTTTTAATCAAATATATTTGGGACAGATAAATTATATGGCATTTATCCAATTAGGAAACATAGGAAAAATGTAATCTGGTACGGTAACAAAAACTGATATCTTTTTAATGCATACAACATTGATAAATTATGGTTTTATTTTGTTTAGACGTAGGAATATCTAAGGATTACACAGTCCCATTCTGACATTCGCGAGATTACTGCTGATCGGGAAATTTGACATGGATTTTGATTTTAAAGTTGATGTAAATAATAAATAGGATATTACACAGTTACGTTTAAATACCATAATTATTGCTCACGTGTATGTTAGAAAGATTAACCTACTTGACGTTTCGTGTTCGTGAGTTATCTCTATCAACCATTCACTCGAGCAATAGTTATGGTATTCAAACTTCACTATGTAATATCCTCCATGTATTTGTCCTCATATAGATATACCAACATATTATATCCCAGATTTATCACATACAATAGGAGCCATGAAAGACTATATCCCTGGGCACATGGGTCAATCTGATTTAAACCTTATCTTAATTAGCTCTGCTCCGGTATTTGTTTGTTCATTTTTTTAGACTCGTTTTTTAAATTGTGGATTCATTATGTAGCATAAAATTGTCAAACATACTTTTGCTCATAAATCGCTTCGTACATACATAATAGCTCTTCAAAGAGATGCATTGTGCGGAATGTATAGTCTACGTTGTTTGGTCGCTTTGATTATACAGAGTATCTTGCAATAACTAATGCTAAGTTGATCTGTTTAAAGAAATCAGTACAGCAGTGTTTGTTTTAAATATAGCCATTGCTTGATAAATTAAGGCTGATACCTGTAGTGTTATAATCAATTCTTGTTGTATCCGATAATCTTCCTACCAAATGTCAACAGTATAATTAGCAGCGCAACAAAAGGTAGAGCTATCCTCTGTTTTTAGTCTGAACATACACCTTTCTCAAAGCATTCTCTGTATATCATTGGCTATTAAATTGCTATAAGGATTTTCTCATTCTGCCATATGTTAGTGTAATATTGATTATCAATACAAATATATAATTAGATAGAGTTTATATGTATGCATGACTCTCAAACAGTTATCACAAATTGATTTGAACATTTTTGTAGGACTATACATTAAGGAAACAATCCTCTCGGTTGATTTTGTTTGATATGACGCATAATGACACTATCTGTGTTCTCAGTGATCTCCAGTATTTTCATGTTGTAGTTTTTACCCAACAGTCAACCTGTCATAATAACCCCAATCCGTGTGAGGTTCGCGAAAGGTCGCGGTCTAATTTCTACAATCAAAGGGCTTCTTTTTTATTGTTATTTTCCTGGACACAAATGAGCGATAAAGGCGGATAAAATTCCCCAGCGATTATACGGGAATCTGTTTACACCTCAGATTGTTTGCATTGACGATTTTGTCATTACACAGGACACCATTCTATAAACAAAATTAGACAGCCTGTCATCATTCGCTCAGTCTTTGTGATCTATACAGTTGTAAATAAACACCGTTACAAAACACTGTTTACAGTTTTGATATTGTAGATTTGAAGTGTGGCGAAGACTATAGAATCGACTGCAGTACAACCTTGGACGACCCTGGCGGCGGGTGTATATCCAAAACTTTCTACTAGATGATAGTAAGTGGTGACAAAAGGCGCATCATATCAGGAGTTCAACTGCAACCCTATCGAACATTTACTCCCCCCCCCCCCACACATGCACCAATAAAAAGGTTAAATGGTATGGAAGTCCCTGCCATGTCATTAATACTTCTTTTTGGGAGCAGCTCATTGGTCACTGGTCTACACCAACCAATCAACTACGTTTTATAGGGGATACAACTTTGTAGGAAATATATTTGCAGCAAAACAGTAACAGGAGATATCTAGATCTGTTCTTATTCAGTTTGCTTCGGGATTGATTGCTGCAGGAGATATCTCATTTGGATATGACAAACCCATGCAATAAACGGATTCCCACCACACATCAAATTTATTGTTTTATTTATTCATCCGATGTTGGATCAACAGTATTAAATCCCAATTACAAATCATTGGCCAGGAT
>JAVFBW010161561.1:562-11621 GCA_034783835.1 Mopalia ciliata
AAAAGCATCACTAAACCAATGAATACTGATTCTGTATCAGGTATCCGATACTTAAAGATCTTTTGGAAATGTATTATCAATTTACACAAATATATTGTATCATTATTGTTTCTTAGAAATTGACCCAAACTTCTGCTCTAAGGGAACACTTATCAAATTGACACATTGATCTGAATTATTCAGTTTGTCCTTTGTTATAAATAAGGAATTATTTTCAGATTTAGCTCCTCTTGCTATAATTAGAATTTGGTCCGGACATTTATAAAACATTTTCATGTGTGTATATTATCAATAAAACATGAATAGATGAAATGATAAAACAGTTCTAGTTGATTAATTACTATACTCGGTTAAACTGAATCAATAATAGATAACAGGTATATAATATTTCAGTTTGTGACATTCAAGACCGATGTTTCAATTCACTGTACATACATCTATTCATGGTATTTTTGAACAAAACAAGAAGGCTTCAAAAAAAAAAAAAAAAAAAAAAAAAATATGTATATATATTTTTGAGTGTTGTATACCTCATTTTATTTTTTTTTAAATTACTATTTAAAAAGTTTGTTTGTATTAAGCTAAATTTTTTCAGTATCTTTTCAAATAATGCCTACAATATTAAGGATTTTTCATTTTGGTGAGCAGAACTCTATAAAATTTACAATTATTCAGCACACATCAGTGGATATGAGCACTAATGTCACTAAAAACAGGGGCACTGGGGCAGTCTATCACAATTAAAAATATTACTCAATATGTATTGAATAATAGTTAATGTTTTGAATACACTAACAATATGACATAAGAACTCTACCAAACAATTAAACGTGGCATTCTCAAGATTATGAAATAATTCTTTAGCATAAGGGTCATTTAAAATGATGTTTGATGCAGGGTTCCTTTCTTAACAGACTTTATCTGTTGACTTTTAACATAATATCTCTAAATTATACATTTCTAACATTTATATGTTTCTAACCTTTCAAGCTATATTTATTTATAAGCCAAAATAATTTGCAAATAAAAAACATTTTAAATTTATTAATAAACTAGGCCTACAATTATTTAACCTTTATTTTAGAGCCAACACATGTATCTACATAAACAAATTAATATCTTTTATTTAAGATACTAAATAATATAAAAATGAAAATGGAGTAGAAATGTAAATCCATAGTAAACAGATTCACTTACTTTCACAAAATACTCATTTCACGTTTTATAGTGTCATTTAATGTTGAAATCACACTGCTGCAGAAATTGGCAGTGATTGTGAGGAAGATATTTCTGGCTGTCTTGACAATAGAAGAGCGGCAGCAAACAGCCTGGGAGGTGGTATGACACGTGTAAATAACAAGAGTGGCCCATGAGCACACGCGGACTGTCATCTATCATACAACTCTTTTAATGCTCAACAAAATATACTTCCTCTCCCACTCAACTACATTGTACTCCTCTTTGAAGTGTTCTTTGTAAAGCTTCCTCGACAAAGCAAGAAGAAGTCTTCATAAACATTCACCCTTTTTTTTTCAAATAAAATAAATTATAAGTGTGTACCAGAAATGTTTAATTTTGAACTGTACAAAAAAGTAGGTATTATATGTATATTTAACAATTGTAATGTAACTGTATTAGACATTTGGTACAAAAATAAATAAATAAAAAAACAAACTACCAAGTAAAATTGTTACCGATACAGACTTATTCCACAGATTTTTTTATGTTTTATATCTATTTTCTCTGTATTATGCTGCATTCAAAAAAGAGTATCATAAAAATTTATTTTTAAGTTAGCTTTTTTTTTTTTTAACGTTACTTTTTAAAATAAATACATTCTCGGAAAGAAGAAAATAGTTAGTGACACCATTTTCTTTTTATTGAGACCCTTTAAAACCACAATGACTCTGCACATCTTACTCATATGGAGAAATCCGTTTATCTTTGTTCTTTTTTTCTGCAAATACACTAAACAGTAATATTATGTAAGAAACAATTTTTTTTATACAGATCAAATATTTGAAAATTATTGCTTACTATCTTTCATTTAAAAGCTTTTAAAATAATTTTTGCCTAGTTCTAAGCGTGTGATTCAACAAAATTATTGTCATTTTCTGCAGCGATTCAATACTCTCTATGAAGGTCAAGTAGCTCAGTCTCAAACAGAACGCAACCTGCAATTTTCCTTTTAAGTAAAATCCGTTTTTGGAGAGACTATTGAAAAATATAGTTAGATTGTTAATGTTTGAAGTGAAACTATTTAATAATTGAATAATGAAACTGAAGATTTCAGACTATCTGTCTTAAATATGTTTGTGAATTAATGTAAAGAATTGATGTATGTGAAAGATAAAATTGACAGTTGTTTTGTACTTTTTTACTACAAAATATTCAGGCACATTTATTTATTTAACCCATACAAATAAGGAACAGTCCAACATATATGAATAGGGCATATATTTTCAGTTCTCTAAATACAACAATTAAATGATGTTTTCATTCTAAGAAAAAAATTTGCTTCAATAAAAATAATTTTTTTAAAGTAACAATGAATGAAATTGTTACTATTCAACAAGTAATGGATGCAATTTCAAAGACACTCAAGATGCAATAAAAAAAATGAAAAAGAATGCATCAAATGTGAATTCAAATATGTAAGAAACCACATCTGAAAGATAAATTATATCCACAGCATAGATGGTAATCTTAGTATGGAAATAAATATTGTTTGAACCATCCTAAATGATAACCTACATTAAATTCGAATTATGGTTATCTCGTAGGAAATTAAAACGGAATAAAACTGAGTAAATATTCATCTCCCAAATATAAAACAATTGTTGTAGAAAATTGATTAGAGCATAAGTCCAGAAGATATGGAATGTTTGCACTCACCTTTTGACTGTACGCCTTCGCCTCTTCGTGGCATACATAGTCTTTATTACCCAATCGTCCACCATTAAGGCTGATTTAACGAGGTAAAAAAATCACACAACCAATTCTAACACTCTAATGTAATATTGTTCCTATGAACTTTGACGTCAGTTGAATTCACCAATAATTTTTATAAATTGCACCCATACATGCAACCCGAGTATAGAATGACCTGCATCTCCTTAAGATGCAACGCTGTCATCAATTTTTTCGTTTCACACAGTTTGAAGGAACATAGAAACCTCACGGAAGCTTCCAACTATGGCATCAACCTGGGACCTGCTAGGTGTTATAAAGAAACTTGATAACAGCTCATCATCGAACACAAATAATAGAAACAAACACTATTTGTTCAAGTACATTCCTTAAGCATGGAAGTAAAACTTCACACGTCTAAATATCAGTTGGTGCATATTTCTCTTCAGCTTACTACCTATTTCAGGTTTACAAATCCATGACAGAAGGCTCCGCCCACTAACTGGCTCGTCCAATCAATTGATTTCTTTTACAAGAAGGATGGAGTCAGTCAGTCAATAAATTGATCATGACCCTCCCCTGTATAACCAACTTAATAGACTCATCTAAATGTAATCTTAACCAATGACAGTGACAATCCTTCAAATGAGTCCGGTGACAAAGTGCTTAGTTTTGGCCATATGAAAATACGGTGTAATACATCAGTATACCTATCACTGAGCTCGGTAAATCAAAACTAACATTAAAATGCAAACTGTTTTAGTCCCTGTCTTGTGTCAATACGGAAAAGATATAAGTCAAAATATCCCAACTGAAAGAGTAAAATCTTGAACAGACTGCATGAATTGATAAAGCCGATGGCAAGGTGATAGGAGTGTGCAGGTAAATCCATGTATAACTCTGCACAGATGTTTAAAGAGGCCCAGGCTAATCAACTTAATCATGGATTGTCCATCAGCCAATCAAGACGGAGAGAAGCTGCTGGGAACAGGCGGGGCGGGGCTAATTCATACAGTACTCAGACTGTAATAACAATAGAGCCATGTAATCTCGACTGAATTCAAATCTTCTGACGTCTATCAGGCAACTGGAGAAAAAATTAATAACAATATCAGAGAGATGGAGAATTGAAAGCTGTCGTTATGCTTCAATGACCAGTCACTGAAAGATAAAAATACACCTTTTCCCAATTCAGCTCGTGTTTGCTCTTGTCAGACATAGATCTCTACACTGATACCATACTATATATATAACTTTATTCGAGAGGCGGGAAACACGGTCTGTCAACAAAAGTGCTGTGCACTTTCTCTCCAGTGTTGGACACCTGTCCTACACACACCACTCAACACAATCACCAAACATTTGACTCACATCTACCATCAAAATTTTATTTCAATTTTTTTTAAAATCAGATCAAGTCAACTATGTTACACAGGTTTTTCTACAAAAATGAATTTTCTTCTGCGCTTTGTTTCATTGAAGCTTCTATGCTGCAATTAAAACTATTTTTTTAAATATAATGGCCTGCCAGCCCAATAGGTGAAGGAAACCACTGTGGATGTCGCTGCGAACAAACAAGTAGACAAGAGAGGAATACCACAAGATGCAAAAATTTAAATATTCCATAATAGATTGGTTTTCTGCTCCCTTTTTGCTCTGAGAACACCAGGAGACATGAAGCTCCCTACAACCACTCATATTTCAATTGAATTGTAAAATAAATACTGGTTTTATAACTTCTGAATTTTAAAATTAAAAGTACATGTAATATTTCAAAATAAAAAAAGCATAGAAAATCTATGGGTTTATTTAAAATTAAGGGTACTGACATGTATAGCATGTAATATGTCTAAATAAGATGTAGAAATAATATTTAAACATTAAAAAGCATAGAAAATTTATGGGTTCAATTAAAATTGAGTGTACTTAAATCATGTAATATGTTTTGAGGTTAAACGAGATGAAGAAATTATGAGAAATGAATAACACAACGACTGATAGATAGTATTGATGAACAGTAGGATAAGTTCTAGATGAGAGGATAAGTTGTACTGATAACATTGATTTCCTGGTGAACATCAGCAAATCTGCCTGCTATATATCCGGTCAATTTCAGCCAGTTAATATTATACTGACCAGGGCAAATCCATCGGCCCATGAAAAACGTCATTGGTAAAAGTTCAACACTCCATTGACAACTTTTTATTCAGAGTAATCCTTATCATTGTTTAAAGGATAGTGAAAAAATTAAGGAAGTGCTCAAATATCAGACCGGCCTGCCCTAGAAGAAATTTATCTGTGAAACACTTATTTTTAGGAGTTTTTGATGGCCTGTATGCAGCATAAATCATGTGTACAAAATACTCCAGAAAACTCTAGAGTATTTTGGCAGGTAGGCAGGTCTGAAATAGGCAGGTCTGAAATATCTATATTGATGAAGTATCTGAAGCAGGTGTTAGCAGCAAGTTGCTAAAAAAAAAAAGAGAGAGAATAGGAGTCATGTGGCTGTCTGTCCCTAGGTGTAATGCTGAAGTAGAATAGACTAAAATAAAACATCCCCCCTCCTCACCCAACCATCCTACTCAGGTGTAGAGCGGAAAAAATTAGCATCAAGACACTGGTGACTGCATATTTTAAAAAATTCACAATTATTTTCCACTTTCTAATGATTGTATAACCTTTATTGAGTAGGCTAGCTGATTGATTGACTGATGTATGATGCTGGGCTTAAAGGTATTCCTCTTATATGCTGGCAGTGTACTCAAATGGTACAAAGTAAACTTGAGACAGCCATAGAATGTCAAGTGTTTCGGTTCTGTTAGAAAATTAGTGTTGCGCGACTACTAAATAGCGACAGTACCACTATGCTTTAAAAGATACTACCCTTAGACAAAGGGCTTGTAAGGACAAGGTATTTTATAATTTTATTGTGTGTTTAAGGTAATTTCATTCACATGACGGTGTGCCAGACCAATGGGTGAAGGAAACCACCCTTGACGGTGAGGGCAAGGAACAAAGACAAGACAGAATATACAGGACAATCACAGGACGTAATACAAAGATAGCACAAATAGAGCTGCCTCATGTTGCCTGAGAGCTCTGAAAGTACAAGGGCAACAGGAAGCTCCTCCGTACCCTTGGCCTTTGACAATTTAATTTTCATAGCAGAACTATGACTAAAACAAATTAATTAGTGACTTCTGTGTGAAAGCTAGAGATCGACTGTGTGCACATTGACCTAGAACAGCATTCCTTTCGTGTCTAATTTACACCTAGCCTAATTAGTAATCCACATCAGGTAAACTTCTAAAAAAAAGGTGAGTTTATTTTCTTGTTTCCTTTTTCTATTAAAAGCTGACTATCTCTAAAAAGTGACAAAATTAACCACAATGACACATAGATTTGTTATCAGAAATCGCATAAAACTTAACAAATATTATCGTGTTAAGTTTCATGTCAACTGATTGAGATGAAATTGTTGCTATCAAAAATACATTTATTAATCACAGATAGGGAGAGGACATAAATGTCAATGGTTTTGCCCTTAAATAAACAAACTAGCTTCAGCTTACAGAACAAGTAACGGACAATCTTATCACAAAATATTAAGAAGCTCATGGCCAAGGTGTTTCCTAAAATCTTTCATTATTAGTCATGCAAACTACTGCCTGAGTAATAACACATTACAGGAGACAATTGAAGGACAAATTCTATGCATGACAGAATGTAAACTTATGAAACCAGCCACAGTATCATGTATATAACGCAAATCACCTCAAATTTTCTTTATGAACAATGTCTACATCTATGGGCCTATCCATCATGTAAGATATACATGTACTTGAATTTTTAGTTCTGGGTTAGGGTTAATACTAAACCTAACCCTAATACTAACCCTTATACTAACCCTAAAGGGTAACACGAAACCTAACCCTAAACTAAACCTTACCCTTACACTAACCCTAAACCTGACACTGAATTTGACATGGCAAACTGGCCCAAATATTAGAATTTCCACTGACAAGCTTAACATGATAGAGTAAGATGACTACTCCAAAGAAGGACGAAAAACTCATATTGACTCAATATTTCGGTTTATTATCAAACCATCATCAGGAGGTTTGATAATAAACCGAAATATTGAGTCAATACGAATTTTTCGTCCATCTTTGGAGTAGTCACCTTACTCTATAAACTGGCCCATCTTTGCTAGCTTTGACTTATTATAGCATGGAAATAGACACATGTATGTTTTCCGAGAAATCTTGATGCTTTCTACTTGAAAATCAATTCTAACTCTCAGAAACAATTTCCAATGAAGCAATTTTTATGGATGAATTTCGAGGTGATTTAGAAAGTACTCAAAGTAAAATAATATTGAAGAATTCTTAAAATATGCATAACTAAATTACTGGCATCTATTAAACATCTTATTTTTATTATTTTTGGGGGTATTATTATTTTTTTTTTTTGCTCTGATCAGACCAGAAGTTTGTACGTAACTGCATTGGATTTATTTAGATGTTGACATTTAAACTATTTTAACATTTGGGAAAATAAATAGGGAAGATGGATTTGATTGTTTCCTATGATCAGGTTGGATTGGTTTTGATAGTGGCAGCTTGAGTGTGGATTAACCCCAGGGTCTTTCTAGATAGCTTCTACAATTTGGATGTAATTGTTATGATAGTTATTGATCTGGGCCCAGCAAAGCCTGTGTCTGGAGTGAATTGTGCCGGGCTATTAAGTCATTGCTGTCCAATTGAACAAGGAAGTAAACAAAGAAAAAGAAGCCTCTCCACAATGGTTAACTCCCAAATCAGCCATTATACTGAGCATTGTATTCCTGGGTCAACACACAACACAGGGACAAACTGTCTTCTAGATCACACAAAGCCGGGTGACAGTTCTTCATAAAGAAACCAGTCTAAAGAACAATGCTCCACACTGGGTAAAGGAGGCTTGACAATTAAGGACAAGGACCGTCTTTGACAAGTTGAAGAGTGGATCAACAAAAGCTCATAATTACAGCCATAAACATAGCTGTTGGTGGTTAAAATCATTTCTCCTCATTGACCATCCATTAATTTTGGACCATCAAAAGGGCTGACTGCACTGGAACACCTCCCCAAAGTCAGGATTCATCCAAACTTTACAATCTTTCAACTCTAGTTCCTTAATATAATATGATAGCAAACATGATTGAGCAATTACCCATTTACTAAATTTAGAGGCTAAAGATAAATACCAGAGCCCTGGGGAAATAGTTTTTCTAATCTTTTATTCTGACTAATTTAGGTCTGTACATCACATATCTAGTCAATATATTTTTCGGAAATTCGGTTAAAATTTTATATTAAAATGTGATGAAATTCTTTTTATTACCCCAATAATTACTGACAATTGATTTCAAAAAATAAAAAATAGTTGATATTTTGTTGTTTATTGCTTAATAGGCACAACATCCAATGAATTTATTTCACCACTAGAGTAGGCCTTGGCTGATTTGTTTGTTTATTTATTTGTTTGATTGCGGTTCAAAGTCGTACTCAAGGGGGTATTTCACTTATATGATGACGGATTGTCCACTTCACACTGCACCTAACCGTATTACGGTGGAAACCAGGAGGAAACCTCATAAAAACCATCCCGCGATTGCGGGAGCCAAAACATGTGCCTCGGTCATATACCTGATGGTTGACAGGCAGACTTTTTCCAATGAATGGTACATCGAAGCAGGTTCAGTTTCGTAAGTGTGCATGCTAACACTAAGCCATGGCCACGGGCTGACTGATTTGTTTGAAATGTTACTAAGAACAATCTCAATCAAATTTTAATTGTCCAACCTTTAAAAATTCTAAAAAAACACAAAATCTTGCTTCAGAATACAGCAACTAAGATCCAGAACAAACTTAACTAAACTGTAGTCTCAACTCTGAGAAATGACAAGATACACATACATAGTTTCTATAGTAAGGCTTTGCTGGTTCCCTTGATTTATATTCAGGAATTCTTGAAGCACTGGGATTTACAAATGTGCAACTTTGGTAAAGGTTCAATTATAACCTTGGGGCTTTGAACTAATGTCAAAGAAAAAGTACAATGCATTTCTGGCATTTGTTTTTTTTTTTTCTTCTTCAAAATGTAATTATTATAACACCAAATAAATTAGTTTGTTAAGTAGAATAGCCCTTTTATTAAAAAAGACTTATTTTTTATTTTATATTGCTTAGAATGTATCACTTGCATTTTTGTCTGTCCAATTTTAGGAAATTGTAAGAAAAAAAACCTCACACAAAAAATATATTTCGGTAAACATTTGAGAAAAATCAAGGGTGAGATTAAAAAAAATTATGCACCCTTTTTAGCATACTTTGTTAAAATGGAACAAATTTCCCTTCCTTACAATTAACTTGTTTTGAGAAATAATCAAGGTTCTAAGTATATAGTATCTGCCAAAATCTTGTGCCTCAAATAGGCATTTACAGATTGGCTATTACTTTAGTCAGTATTCAATCAAATACTAAGGGGGAAAGGGGGTGGGGAAGTTAAGCCAATTTAATAGTTCTATTGAGTTGTTGGAGAATTGGTTTAATACACAGGTAACTTCATTCACAACTTGAACTCCACCTCAACATATGGGGAAAAGCCTCCAAGTGGGGAGCTTACCCAGCTGTGATAATCCTATTGTTAATGTTCAATGCCTTGTCAAGGGCCCTGCAATATGTTCACTGATAAAACTAAATTCAGGGCTCAAGTATTTGTTAAAGGAACTTCAAGGCTAAGTTTTTCATTATGATTTAAAGTGGTTAACTTTAAATAATTTAGCGCAAAGGGTCCAACAAAACCATAAACCATTATCAGGAAGGAAAAGATAGTCAGTAAATTCTATTTATATAGTACATGTAAAACAAAACAGTACAATTAATGTTGGTACGACGCTCTTTGATCTTGTTACCTAAATATCTCTTCGGTTTTTTTTCAAACACTGTCAAACCAATGGCCATGGTTCAAAAGTTAGCCCCTCAGCATTCTGAACTGCTCCCGGGTTCAATGACTATTCACTGGGAATCACAGTAAATGGAAATTCATCTGAACCACAATAAATAAACTGAGTGACAGTTTCAATTCCCACACTGTTCTCTTTAAAATGTTACAATTTTGAAGTTTTTATGATCAACAGTTTTCCCGAAATAACTCCCTTTTAAGTAGAAACTGTAAAAAATGTATGTGCCAGAAATCAGCAATCAAACCCTAAGGCACAGCTGCTTGAGTTAAATCACAAAGGCTAAGCGGAGTAAATTTAATGAGATCTATTGGATACGAATAGCCAGGTGAAAAGTCACTTAGGGGCCCACCTTAATTGGCTACTGAAAATAAAGCTTGTCATCAGCTTGAAAATGTTCATTGAAAAACTGAATTATATCTTAAATTTAACTAGTTGAAATCCAAATTGTAAAAAAGGATTTTCAGGAATAAAAAATTTGAACAAAAATTTTTTTTCTCTAAAAACTATGCCAAGTGTCCATGATGATTCCACGGGGTCTAACAAGACCTTAAACAATAGGCAACTACAGATTTAAATGATAACAAATGTTTGTAAACAATCGGTATATACAATTTATTTCAACAAAGAAAAAAGGAATTATATTGTAACTATACCTATCTCTAAAACTTCATGATGTCATCATGGGTATAAGTGTATAGACAGAGCTCTACATTAATTGTTTCTACTATTCAGCCCAGTGTGGTGGCCTACTGCTGAACAAGCATACATGTGTACTTGCCTACTGCTGAACAAGCATACATGTGTATTTGCCTACTGCTGAACAAGCATACATGTGTACTTGCCTACTGCTGAACAAGCATACATGTGTACTTGCCAACTTACACGTAGACTACCCTGGAGAATTCCTAAGATATAAAACTATTAACAGAGTCAAGGCAATTTTTAATTCAATTTGAAAAAAATAGTGCGTAATCTTGGTTTATTCCCCTTCTTATAGCTAAGATCCATGTATCCAATGCTCAAGATAACAAAACTGTGAATTTGGTCGAGATAAAACCATTGTTTTGAGTGGCATTTAGAAGCTGGTAGGTATAGAACACAGACACATTGTTATGGATTAACAACTTCTAGATTTATTAA
>JAVFBW010161572.1:0-11621 GCA_034783835.1 Mopalia ciliata
ACACTAAAGCCATAGTTGTTGTGATGAACTTAACTTAAAGTGGTACACACTAAAGACATAGTTGTTCTGATGAACTTAACTTAAAGTGGTACACACTAAAGGCATAGTTGTTCTGATGAACTTAACTTGAAGTGAAGCCGTAGATGCTGTGATGAACTTAACTTGAAGTGGTACACACTCAAGCCATAGTTGTTCTGATGAACTTAACTTGAAGTGAAGCAATAGATGCTGTGATGAACTTAACTTAAAGTGGTACACACTAAAGCCATAGTTGTTCTGATGAACTTAACTTGAAGTGAAGATGTAGATGCTGTGATGAACTTAACTTGAAGTGGTACAAAATGAAACCGTAGTTGCTATGAGAACCTATCCTTTGAGTTGCCTTTGACTAGATAAGGCCTTTACAACCAGTAATAATATTTGGAAATATAAGCTTAGTTTAAGTGGACAAAGGCGCAATTTAGAGTTTGTAACCTTCTTCTATCAGTGCCAATCACTTACCCAATTTTACCTTTGCAAAGATTTCTTCTGCTTTGGTATCAATACTTTTAAAGATTGGCAGATAAAGGGTCGTTTCTCCATTCATTTTTTTGTTTGTTTTATTAGATAAACGACATACATGTACTAAGAGCTATTTCACTGATATAATGAGGTGTCAGTCCAAATTGGTGCCAAAGAAAACCACCCTCAATGCCTCTGGCAACAAGCTAAGACAAGGCAGGACAAATAGAGGACCATCACAGGACATTCACTGTAGGTCTACAGGACTCATGATGTCCACGGGTCTATTATAAAAATGATTTGATAGTGCAATTGGTTCGGAACTTTAACAATATACAGGGTGAGCAAAGGTACCTGTGAATTTGAAAAAAATTAACACACTTTGTAATAAGTATAACATCACAATTATAGGCCTAAGTAAATACATAAATTAGAGCGTAAATACATAAAGCAAATTACAACCCTTGTACTGAAACTGTGGGTGAAAATGAAAGTATAATTTACTTATTATTTTACTTATTAGTTGAATAGTATCAAGTGGCCTTTAATTAAAATATCTGTTCAACATGATAATCAGATCTCTGTACACATCAAGTGACAGTTAAGATTGCCTACAAGATTAACCTATCAAATTCGTGGGTCATCTATGTCAAAATTCACATCAAGTGATGCCGAGTGCCAGCCATGTCTGTAACTGACAACTAAACGTCAAGTTTGAGGAGAAAAAAATGAAGCCAAATTAAAAGCAACTCTGATTCAATTTCATTAAGAGTGCTTTAGGGAACTTATCAAGACACACACCAGTCCAGTAATGGAAAAATCCGAAAACAGTGTCGTCGAATTAAGAAACCACGGGGTGTCAGGAAGGACAAGAGTTTAGCCGGGGGGCGCTGGGAGCAGACACTGGGCGGCTGGTGAACTCTCCTCAACCGTCCTTCAGCTTAAAAGACCACACGGAGCGAAAAATTATGTAGAAAGTTTCCTAAATCTTTTCTCTCGCATACAGAAATGAAACTTTGAAAGTTAAAATAAACAGATGAGTAATTAGGTACTTACGTGCAATTGTTGACTGAGTGTAATTCCAATGCTACACACAATTAGATAAATTAATAAAGAGTTCGGTGTGCCTGTTTTCCCTGCCATGGTGCAGGCCGGCCAAGTCGTTCAACCGAGTGAGGGGTAATTCCCGAGCGGCCCGTCTAGCGCCCGTCAAACGGCCTCTCACAATACACTAAGAAAAACTCCTCAAACTCAAGAAATCATTGACGCTGATTGACAATAAACTAGCCAAATGCCTTCCTCGATGTCCGATCTTCAACTTGCGTCACTTTTGCAAAGTTGTTGCTGTCTATCTGTGGAGAAAAACAGCAAACTCTGCCAAGCAGTCGCCTTCAAAACCGCCCCACTTCGCTCAGCCGAAAAGGCAGTGAGCTGCACTTCTCAACCTACACGGTATTGTCGCCCGCCCTACGAAGAATTTCCGATTATTTGCCAAACTCGGGAAAACTGAATGAGTCAGTGTCTGTAACCTATGTGAATGTGTGCATGTGCCTTTCTCAAATTTTACAGGATAAAGACACGATAGTATTAATAAACAACAGACTGTTTTAATAAAATAAAGTCGCTTTCTTTGCGGTGTTGCGGAGGGAGGGCAAGCATATAAAATCAACCTCCTGAACAGTCCACGTGTGCTGAGAGGGGTGGAAGGCTTACCAAAAGTCAGTAGCATGGAAAACCGTACTATAACGTCAAGTCGGCAGTTTCTGCCGTGGTATACCTACCGTTCGCTTTAAGTAGTGTTTGGGTGTCAAATTTCTGCCATTTCTCTATTCTTAGGTACCCCAGCTATAGAGAGTAGGCCTATGGGAATCATAAGCCCGCATGTACCTCTGTCATATAGTAGGCATGTAACTATATAGGCGTATACCGCAAGCAAAGATGAAGGAATATACGAGGGCAAATCTTACATTATGCACTGTTTTTCAGGACTTAAAATTGATTGGAACTTGCATCAGAAAAATTCAGTTGGGTTATTTGATTAGTGATTACCCCGGGTAATTTTTTGAATTATAAGTTATTAAGTTATAAACCAAAATTTGGATGTTGTATACATGCATATGCTATATGTTGTTATTGCAAGCCCTTGAGCTAAGCATGCAATATGAAGACGCAAGTAGGCCTACGTTATTTATTTTCTCGTTTATAATGCAACCAATTCCTTGATGTCCTAGACAGATGGATTTTGTTTTTTCTAAAAAAAATTAGACAACACCATGATGGGTAAAGCAAAAGGATGACAAAAATAGCGGAGATACATGTGAAACAGAAATAGGCTTAAGGTAAGGCTTACCGGGCAAGACGGCAACAATTCGTGACGATATGGGGCCATTAAGCCCGATTATCGATTGATAAAATACGCGACTTTGCTGATTGACGACATGCTGGTGGCAAGTTTTATTGAATAATTGATTGATTGGGGGTTAACATCGTAATTAAGGTTATAAATCTCGCATGACCTCAAACAAGCTCATAATGCATGAATGGGCGAAAGAAGCCACCCGCGATACCACTGGAAACAACGAAAGAGAGCCCAGGATTAAACAGAACAACCACAGAAGACAATACCCCATCACATATACAGATTGGCTCCATGTTGCCCCTTTGCCCCCAAGAGCACCAGGGCAGCAGGAAGCACTTACCTCCCGAGGTTGATTGCTTGTTGTTTAACGCGATACTTAAGGGTATTTCACTTATATCTAACTTAAGGTGTAGTCTACTTCAGTAACAGCACATGTGCACATAGCACCACATGTTTTGCTCGGTGCGAAAATCAACGTTCACCAAATGCCACTATAGGCCTACTTTAAACTGAATTACTATACTTAAAACATGTACCGCACTAAGTCGACAGTAAAAGGTTTTTTTGTATTTATATATTTTTTTAAATTTGGCCATTTTTTTTAGCATTTTGTTTAATTATATATTTATTTATTTTTTGTATAACCGGTTGTGTAGACGAGTATTTAAAGACTAATATACCTTCAAAATGACTTTTAGATGCGATGATTGATAAATGACTGTAGAAACAGTCTCAAAGGCTACCATTATAAAAGTATACGTTGTATTTCATCGCCTGAAAGTGATCGACATGGCACGTACTGGCCTCCGTACCTACAAGATCCAATTCAAGCTATACTGCTTCGACAAAACTATACAAAAGGAAAGAGAGTCTGTTTGTATTTATTCCAAAATTACACTATAAAGACAAAATGTAGGCTTTCAAAGCCACATTTGTAGCCTAAATTTCTGCTTAGTTTTATTAGCCCTATAGTTGATACCATTTGAACCCGTATCAAATTTTGTTGCATAATACCTAGATATAGGTGTTTACGTAATGTACTGTCCATTCTATTAAATTGTTTCTACTGATAACTAATCCGCGTGTATTTTAAATGTTCACGTTAGTGTTGACCTAATTATTAATCCATCTGTCATCCATTTGTTCCAGAGACGTCTGGAAAAGTGGGCGTGGTCTTGAAGAAACGTCACCGCCCATTTGGTGAAATGTGACAAACACATGTGAAATATACGCACATAAATCAGGTTTTATAGTTTTTCCAACGGATGCGATGCTGTTGAAGTCATTGTAATATAGAATCGTTTACATGTGTTATATGGACTATAACGTTGTATATCTTTAGTATAATGTGCACATATACGACAAGTAGCTCTGTAAGTGTAGCTTATAGGGTAGTAAGTCTTGAAGTTTTATACGTATAGGGCGTGCTGTAGTTGGGGGATTTGTGCCTATATATATGTATTTAATATTTCACATTAAGGGAACATGCATTTATTATTCACCGTTGGGCGTACATCGCCGTCCTATAAGTGAAATAACATTGGGTATACCATGCAGTGATGTAATAAATCTAAACGATTATGAAACCGGTATTAAAATGTGTATGCAACAGGACCTTTACTGGCAAAATAGTTCAGACGGAACTTCCCTTTGTTCTCAGTTTCCGATCGGTACACAGCACTTGAGGCACATTTTTGCTGAAAGTGAGCTGTTTTTGAGTACTATAAAAGTTAAACAACGTGGGAATCATAATGAACTATTTTCACAAACAAGAGGATTTACCTATAGGTTACAAGTACAATTGCCCTGTTATACTCTATAGTCACGAGTGGTGTGTTCGATGCTTGGCCATGTTATCTTTGTTCTGAGCACTGGAGGAATTTTTTTTCAGCAGTTAATATTTCTCATTTAATGTTCAATGATTCATGGAGCACAGTGTTAAATTCAACCAATCAATCAATCAATCAATCAATCAATCAATCAATCAATCAATCAATCAATCAATCGATCAATCAATCAATCAATCAATCAACCATTGAATCAATCAATATATCAATCAACCAGTCAACAACTAATCAATGGATCAATCGACCAACCATCGAATCAGTCAATAAATAAATAAATTAATCCATGAATCAATCAACTAACTTAACAACCAGCCTATATAGACTATAGATACTGACGTGGAAACCTGTTAACTCTTTAAGTTTGCGTTATTTCTTTTAATATACATGTGGCCTTGACGTAGTGAAGGAAGGGGTGCAGATTTGGTATCGATCAACGAAACTTTCATAAAATTAGCATTTGTCAGGGTGTCTTTCACTCTGTCTTATTTGGTACCACGGCTTGTCCGGCGTTTTGTCCATATTCAAGAAAACTCGTCAACTTCATACCACCGCATGTATTATAAGTGTAATTAGTTTGAATATAGAGTAGCAAACCAAAACAACACTAGTTCATATTTGCGTTATAAACAATTTATTATAAATAAAATATAGAATAAACAGCAAATTAAGCAAATCCAATACAAAACAAAACAGTTAAAACATTTGTCAGTTAACAGCTTACATTAATAATTAAGTTGAATAGAATAATTTATTTAAATGATATTAACAAATGGTGACATAATCAGTGTCATTATCTCCATAATGAGTAGTCTATTAACACATTGATTCAAAATAGACGCGAAATGTTACACATCAAATAATTAAACGGATTAGCGATATACCAAGATATGGTCAAGATTAAATCCAAATTATTCATAATGGTAATTGATGCATATGCAAATTTAATTTATTATCCCAGATAAAGTGCAGGGATTTAACCACCCAGAAGGGTAAACGGAGTGCAAATTATATTTATATCCTTGTAAAGGGACACTGGAAAACAAAAGTTTCAGACCTTCCGTGCAGGTGGTAAACTTAGATGAACAGTACTGTATTTCTAATAGTCTATAAATTTACTGTATTCCAAATCGAGTCCGCCTGTTTACCATCAGGTATATGAGCGTGTCACATGTTGTGGCTCCGGCAATCGCGGGGGTGCTTTTTACGGGGTTTCCTTTCCATGGTAATAAGGCAAGGTGAAGTGTGAAGTGGACATTCCGTTGCCATATAAGTGAAATACCCTTGACATTGCACCCCAATCAAACAAACCAACAAACAATCTAATAGTCTATCATAAAACGTAGCCTTATTTAGATTCAGAATTAGGGTGCAAATAAATGTGTAATTTCAAGTTGGTTCATTTATACCGGTCATTATGGGTTGAATTATTTCTGTCCAATATTGTTTGATATACTGAACTTTTCGACACATTTTATAGGTCAAGTAAGAGTTGAAATCACCCAGTATAGCCTTATCAATAATATGGAAATACAGGCTACGGTTATAAATGTCTGTTGCATACCTGCCCTTTTTTGTCTTTCGCCTTGACCGTAGACTTGCAATTCTAGCAGAAGCCGAAGGGGCCAGTAACTTCCATTCATTAGGCCTAATTACCAAATGAAAGCATGCAGTATATATTCGATGGTAAAATCAAACCTGTATTTAGCCGTTAAGTATATACTTCATTGAAGATTAAAGCCCTTCTTCGAATACCGAAGTAGATCAATTACACAATTAGCGTCGTTTAAACTCCGTACAGCTAGAAGTATACTCCGTGACTGCTCTCTGGGAAAGTTCAAAATATGTTTCAAGCCTATAATCACACAGTCTTTTTGTTTAGCGCAAGACCATTTTGTATTTTTATTGTTGGAAAGGAATTTGTGCTTGCCTCCACGGGGATTTGAACTGGGGCCTCTGGCTAGCAGGAACCTTACATATTGTATTAAAGAGAAAGGAAGAAAGTAAGTGTAAAGTTTTAGTGTTAAAAAGCATACTTGTTTTTTTTTATTTTATTGGGCTCTAACGTAATACTCAAGGGTATTTCACTTCTAGCCTTACCTGGGATTACAATATATGTAAATATGTTTATTGTTATCCCAGCTTATACGACGATGGATTGTCCACTTCACTCTGTCCCTTGCCTAAATTACGATTACGATTGAAAACCGTGGGGAAATCTCGTAAAAACCACCGGCGATTACCGGAGTAACTTCGTGTGACTCACTCATATAACTGAGGGTCGACAGACCGACTAGATCCTGTGAACGGTACATCGAAGTAGGGTTAGAGGGCGCAGCCGCGAATCCCTAATCACCGCCTTAAACACCACTGTTTTATATTATACTAAACTACTTTTTTATTGCTGTTATGCTGAGTTCAGCCTATCAGCAAATAACGATAAAATTTATTTCAAACAGCCTGCAAATCTAAACAACTTTTTTTAATATATTTATATATATTTGCATGAAGTGAAACGCAAACAGGACGGGGAACTACTTTATATATATATTTATTTATATATGTATTTAATTAGACTCACTTGTGGCTATAATTTTTGTTAAACTATGTTACACTTTCTGTCGGATATTGCATCACACACAATCAGTCGGAATAGTGCTGGCACATCTTGGTCCGGAAGTAGATGCGCCGGTCGAGAAAGTTGCTCGTTGGTGTTGACTATAATATTTTGTTGTTGTTTTTATTGCTGTTGTTGCCTTTTGTTGTTCCTGTACGTGCCACTCCAAAAAGTGGGCGACATCTGATTAATTTTTTTTTTCTTTTTCTTATTTCTGTTGTTGTTGTTGTTGTCATCTGTGTTCTTGTAAAATAATAAAAAATAAAAAATAAAGCGGGCGACATCTGATTAAAACGGTTGTAATCCGCGTTGGAAAGCTAGATGGTACTTGATGATTGCAACATAAGCTGTCTCGGATGAATATATCGCTAATTTCATACTGCCAGCCTTATAATTGGGGAGGGGGGGGGGGGGCAACAACAACAACGATTGACTTCACATGTATAAAGAGGACTATAAAACAATTGGTAAAATCGTTAATTAAACAAATAAATTCTACTAACAAGCTGCAATATGCGTTGGTTTCTGTTTGGCGGACTGAGAAATGGCGGATCAATATCTTCGAGTCAAGATCCCGTCGAAACGAAATTCCGAGCATTGTCAAATGGCATGAATTGTTTCGAATCTTTAAGTATTGGAGCTTAGAAAACAAAACATCCTTGGATTTATGCAGTCAAACGTTAACAGTAGGTTTGTTCTTTAAACAAATAAAAACGACTTCAATGTAACAAGTATACGCTTCTTACTCTTGCAAATGAGCCCGTGTCTCATTTCCGATGTGAATATGATGGTTTTCCGTTTGCCATCAAATAAGTGCTTTATATAGGGGACTATACGTTAAGAGTATACTTGAGTTTATGTGATAGAAAAACACTGGTGTGCTTGTTACCGGAGTGGGGGAGCGGGAGGGGAGGAGAGGGGCTGTCGCTACAAAAGTGACATTTGGTCTGAGGTATTTCAAGTGTGAATTGGAAACTGTTGTGTCAGGAAAGACCTTGGCAGGAAATAATTCTAATAACTGTGACCTTTTTTCATAACACATATTGTACAGATAGACTGTTGTGTGTATATATACACTCAAGTGTGCAATATGGACTTGATATGGCCCGCAAGCCACATATTTCCCGGTGGTTTTCCCAGTTTGCAATGCATGGGAACACCGTTAAGTTCCGCTGTAGTGTTTAACCTTTATATATACACTCTGCTTGAAGCAATTGTTATGTTCCAAGCCAGGAAACAATCCTCTATAGTGAGAAAATGACTCCTTGTTTAATCCCAGACTGTTTATCACGTGGACATAAGCTATACAGCACGTTAACAAGACAACCATATACCAAAAAAGTCTTTCTCAAAAACCTGTTATAGTCGTGATTCTTACAGACCTACAGTTAGGAATCTCATTCCAGAGTTGATCAAATTAAAGAATTGTTAATTTTTGGTCAAGATAGGGATTCGTTTTCATTAAAATTAAATTGTACGGGGGTTATTTTTAAAGTTTGAATATAAATTGTTCTTCTTTTAGTAAAAATTAGAATTCTTTAGTTTTGTCCATTTTGGCGTGCCATTGTTAAGTCGAAACTTTATTCAATAAATACTCGAATAGAAATTTTCGAAAGAAGAAAATATACGTATATAATGGTCTGAAAATACTTCTTAAAAAAGTTACACACACATTTCATTTAGCGTAGGCGGGTGTTCCTGCATATGGCAGGAGTTACTTTATATTCTAGTTTTCTTGTAGATTTACATAGGCTTTAACATATCCTAAGCCGAGAATTGGCTGGTTGCGCCATAATTTGAAGAAAACGTGTAAACTCTCAAACTAAGCGATATGTCGTATTATCAAGGCCAGTTCTCATTCTTAACGTTTTTCGAGGACCTATCTCGAGATTTCATGAGGAGATCTCCGCAGGTTGGTCTACGAATAATGTTTACAATGGGCCAGTTCTTAACTCATACACCGCACGAAGAGGGAGACGAGAGGTCGCCTTTTCTCAACGACTTCAGCCCACTTGGAGTTATTTCATTCATGGTCTATGTAGACATATGCATTGTGTCTGGGTTAGGGATGGGTCAGACGGTTGAGACTGGTGCATTGATAATGAATAGACCCAAGGCTGACTGACCACATACCTATTATTACCTGATGACAATGGTCAGGAAATAGTTGTATAAACCGCCAACAATAGCTGTCTCTTTTTCCGCCTCATTGGAGAAAGTCGCGGAGTTGAGATCTCCGCAGACAACATTGTCCTGCCGGACAAAGTGTTCTAACAAAGACCGAGTCCAGATAAGACGTTTTGCGGCAGCCAATTGTCGAGTTTATCTCAAACCTGTAGGTATATACAATACTAATACACAGGGAATTTATATGTAATTATAAAGATCTGATAGACTGTTTATTATATGTTTATAAGTCAATTCCTATTCCATGGTGGTCTATACGTTCACCGGCCAATGCTTATTTGGTAGGCATGATGTGCGGGAAAGGCTCGTTATAGATAGTCACTCTTCTACAATGTTTACATCTTCCCGAGTCAAGGCGGAAAAGATGATCGTAGCATTGAACCTCTCTTCCTAACCTACCTTGCCGTAATAGATTGAAAAACCTGAGTTAACTAGAGTATAAAACAGCTTCTTTCATATGGCCCCTCTTTACCGCACCCAATCAGATATACTTATATAGTCTATATAAGATACGTATTCGCATCTACCAATCAGATTGAAGCTTTCTTAGAATAAGAAAGAGACGGTCTAAACACAGGACGACAAGTAGGCTATACATGTTATATACACGCACGATCTTAGTCCCATGAACGAGACCTCACTTTAATGCTTTCTGATTGGCTGCCTGTTTCTGCAATAGTCCAATTAAATTTTTGCCACGTTGTTGCCTCGAATCGCAGCAATGGGTAGTAATGTGGAAGTCTCGTCTTTCATATCTTGACCCTTGCAATGGGAAGATGCAATATTGAGTAATTGTTACGTTTTGTCAGCATAGTTTATCATAGTAAAAGGGAGTGTTAAAGGTAAACAAAAATAAACAAAAATAACCCAGCGAACGATATTTTGTTCGAATAGTTTAACAATTGTCGATACAAAAACGACTGAAGTCTTATACAATATAAAAAATTGTTAAGAGTTGTCAGTATAGTGTAAAAGGGGATGTCAAAGGAAAGAATAATGAACGATATTTTGTTCGTAGTTTAACGATTGTTAAACTGAAAAACTGGCAAGTAGATAAAGGCATACAGAAATTATTCTAGCTTCAATTACAACCCATACTCGTTTCTTATCTCATCCAATCAATACTATAATATCCACGTGTATCTTGTATTGGAGTTGTAAGTTTACTCTGCAATAGGTTCATGGTTTATGAACAAGCAGTCTATACACAGTGCCATGGAAGTAAGGCGGGGACGGGTTTGATCTGGGATTACAATAAAACAGGGATATGAAGCTCGGCCTTATACAGCCCAATCTTCATAAAATCAGGTACTCGTTATTGTTCTCATTCGTCCGTTTCCGTAAAGAAGCCGTCAGTCAGTCGATCAACCAACCCACCAACCAATCAGTGGGTCGGTCAACTAATCAACCAATCTCCTAATATGGCAAAATATTTTTTTCTTTAAAGAATCCGCATTTGATGTTTGTTGACCAGGATAAAGACAGATGGCAGGGCATAGACCAGGTCGTAATACATAAGGTAACCAGCACGTTCTGCGGATTGAAAAAAGAAAATTCCTGATTATTATGATAACATCTGTTCATTCTGCCTTCACAGACTTCAAAACTAGATTTCTCCAAATAAAGCATGATCAATCGAAAAGACACGCACTGGAGAAAAAATGAATCAGAATAAAGACATTAGGTCATAGCTTCATACCCTTAATGTTTCATAGAGTCACGGTCGGTCGATTGCCCAAAACTAAGGTTTGTCAACAAATTCTATAATTGGCACAATTTAACGAAGTATTAAAGCTAGCAAAAACGTTGAAATAAAAAGCGTTCTTTGAGCAATATACAATATAGGCCTACGAACAGAGAGAAACTGGTTGAAACCAGGGTGATATATTTTATCACTCATTAAATTCAAAATTACTTCCATTTTGTTTCCATCAAATTCCATGCAGCTATTCAATGCAAACTGTAGCTTTGGAATAAACCCGCGCCATCATTTCTTCACAGGAAGTCACGAGGCGGAGTTCTACTCTTAGTTAAAGAAAACACTATCTGCTAAAATATTGACTCATTTTTTGATTCAAGAATAATTTGTTTCTAAAACTGATTGGTCGAACTA
>JAVFBW010161582.1:0-11621 GCA_034783835.1 Mopalia ciliata
ATCGGCACTTTAATAGTTCAATACAGAGTATACATAAATATCCAGATTGGAGCTCTACAGATATCTACCTTTTGCTTTAAGGATGACTTACAACTGTGCACACACTTTAAGGGCCTACATTGGGGCTCAGTGCTTATCGCATTAGAGTACTGATCCTTCTTATATGTACACGGTTCACACGGTACATCAGAAATACCGTTAAATACGTCATTAGACCTGTTCCAACAAAAATACCAAAACACACATATGCATATAAAAAATAAAATAATAATGAAAAAAAAAATAAGCCAACAAACAAATACTTTTAGAAAGACTACCCTTGCAATTGTAAGCTTAAATCCAAACTGAATTGCGGACATGTTTTATGTTTGAGGGAGCCAAATGAATACTGATTATTACAACAAATCGATGCTTTGAGTTCGTAATTATTAACGACTGTTGAGGCCATCTTATTCTACAGTGGGGTGGCGTTCTGTCACGAAAGAGGCTTACACGATGCGCATATCATTTCGATATGGCTCTCTAGAATTGCTTATAGTTTTATATTACCTTATATAATCGATTATTTCGAGCTGGCCATAGATTGCAAACCCCATAAATGACAGTTTTATCCAGCTGGTTGATTAAGGTCTTCAATGTTTCCACATTATTTAATCAATGTAATTTTGATATAACTCACTTGAAATTAAAAAAAAAAAATGTTTTTTTCCACAAAAGAATAGGAATGCATTTCTTTAAGGCAAATCCAAGCTTCATGTTGTCCTGGTGCTCTAAGAGCTATGGGGCAACACGAAGCCGATCTGTTTGTGATGTCTTTGTATTACGTTCTGTATTTGTCCTGTCTTGTCTTTGTTTGCTGGCAATGTCTTCGATGGTGGTTTTTTTCACCCATTGGACTGGCACGCCGTCATGTTAGGGAAATAACCTTCAGTATAGCGTCAAACCACAATAAACTAAATAAACGAATCATTCTAAAGCAGATTTAAATCAAAGTATTTTTCTTTAATACTTTGGCTCAAAGCTAATCAGACAGTCCATTTTGGTGGATATAAACACTGTGCGACTTCTTTACTGTTTACCCAAAGAAAAAGAACGGTAAAATAAAGCGTAATTTTGTTTCAGTTCACCTCCAGCTAAAAACCTTTCATTTGAATCGCTAAACTTTTTTTTTCTGTTAAATTTGGAACCAATCGACGTCAATTGAGTGACGATTCGCTTCCAACAAAAGTTTCTGAACAATACAAGCGAGTGATTTTCAAATAAAATCTGTAAGAACTTCAGCAGGCTCTTAAGCAAGAATGGAGGAGAATTCCGTATTCGTCGATTGATCATGTCTATGCTGAGACGATCCTGGCTGTGTTACAGGTTAATGGTTGGCACAACAGATAAACTTTGCATTGACATCAATCTGAGCGCTATGGACTTTAATGTGATAAATTTACTACCCTTTTGATGAACTTCAAAGTCTATACAACAAGTGTACTTAATTTCAATATAATATGATGCTTATTTCTGTATTTAAAATGATGTTGAAAATTCTTATTTGAATTCAGTTGCGTTTCAGCTCAATGTTAAGTTAAGAGGCGAATAATCTTCAATGTACATTTCGCTTGAAAATTAGTTTTCCAATCAATCAATCAGTCAATTAAATCACTAAATCAACCAACCAACCAACCAACCAAACAACCAGCCACCCAACCAATCACCCAACAAATCAATCAATCGATCGATCGATCAATTATTCAATCAATCAATCAATCAATCAACCAACAAGTCAATCAATCATTCGTTCGTTCGTTCATTCATTTGACGGATCAGTCAATCTATCCATCCATCCATCCATCCATCCATCCATCCAACCAAACAACTTTGGGTTTTCTAGATGTTACATCTCTAACAGTATATCCTGTCACCTTTCACTTTCAGAACCTGCAGCTGCTGTCTGCGGCAAAATGGTAAGTGATATGTTTGTATTAAGCTATTCAACTAAGCTTATAATTAATTTTAAATCAATATAGACTAAATCGATAGCTAATGATTACTACATATTTTAGAGATATCAGACATTTGGCAGACAATATAAATTGCGGATTTCTTGAAAACGGTTCATTGAGACATTGCAGGTTTGTTGCAATTTAAAAAGGACGATTTTGGGGAGTAAAAAAAGGATCTTATTTTTTAAAAGTTCGTTCCCAGATTTTTAAAAATGTTTCCGACATACACATTTTGTGTTTTTATTCTCAAAGGCGGGAAAGGTTTAATATCGACTGGATTAAAAATAATTCAGTTCAAGTTCTCGTTCTGGCCTTTTAGTTAAAACATTCGGAACACTAAAAATGCGCTGTGTTGGAGTCAACATCATTAGGATTTGAATTAAATTTAAATTTATCATTGGATTTGCGTAAAATTATATGTAAAAAGCTTTCAATTTATTATTGGATCACCAAATTTCTACTCTTGTATGCCTGAGAATACAAACTTTGTAAAGATATAAACTTACGTAATGTTTCTTCCTATATTCTGCGTCATGATGGATTTGTTCATTTGTTATCCTCAAAATCACCCCAGGTGCTACGGAAGACCAATCGTATTCTCGCGAGAGTTTGTATAGTGGACGAGACTTGGGCAACTTTCGTACGCTTTGCTGGGCCATCGCGCTTTGATTTCCCGCAGATTTTGGGGCGATTTATAGGCCTACCACAGTCCAGCGAATAAAAGAAGTGCAAAACAAGATGGCTCAGGTTTACTCGCCAATGTCTCGACATAGGAAGTAGAATCGATCATATTTTAGATTGCCGGAAGACCTTAAGTATTGACAAACCCTTCGAGATCAAAAGCTAAGAGAGGATTAATGACAATATAGGGACAATATTCCCATGTTTGCTAATTATATGCACTTGAAAACGATCGCTGAAAGGGTTTTCTCGAAAACCCTATGAGCTACATCCATGGAATTTGGAATGTTTATTGGTGACATTATTATCTCTTTAAGGGTATCCTGTTTTGCGTTGGTCTGTTATTTAAGCAATTGTCCTCAAATTAATTATGAAAATTTGACTTTCTGCATTAATAGATGAATAATTAAAAAAGAAAGCCGAATAAAAAAGAATGAATCAATTGTCTGGTAAAATTTTTATTTCTTCACTTATTGTTGTTGTTTTTTTAATGTACGTGTCTCACATTTTATAAATACGTGTCCAACCCTGTCCATGACGTCACCCGACAGGGTTGGCCACGCCCAAAATGTCAGCTGCCAGTGGTCGTAGGAAGGTATATCTGTAATCCTCGGGTTATTTTATGAAATGAAGAAACGATGCCATATTTAAGTATATTTAATAGTAACCTTTCAAGGGATATAGGGGTTATATCAGCCAGGAGTATCGCTTTAAGGAAAGAATGTCTGTATGTATGTCGGAGGATTATTGTGAGTAGGGGCTACCGCAAGCCTAACTCTAAATTAAGCGTTCTTTGGTAACTCAGAGACCGCGACCGACCCGGGCCCACTCATGTCAAAGCGTTCCCCAGTCAAAGCAAACAAAGACTGGCCCTATTTCTTAGAGGGTTACACAGTCTAGAGTATCCATCAGCAAACAAACACCAGGCCTATTTTGTGTATTATTTACTTGTTATACAAACGTTTAAGCTTGCGTGCTTCTGGCTTAAATATGCCTAGACTTAAACTTTATTCACTCTACTAGACCAACACTTTAAAGTCGCTGTAATACTTTTAGGGCGAAAACAACGACAGTGATGAAGCAATGAAGACAACAGATCTTAAGTGTCTGAGAGCAGAACGCACCCGGAAATGTTTGGTGCTCACAGCGGCCTTCACCTGTCAAACATTTAGCCTTGGTTTCGCCTTTTCCCTGGGCGTTTTCTTCGTAGAGTTTTTGGAAGCGTTCCCAGTGGGGAGAGGCCAGGTCTCCTGGGCAACCTCACTTTGTAGTGGCATACTATTTGGCGCAGGTAAAAAGCGGTGATTTTTTTGTTTTATTTAACTTATTTTTTATTAAATTAAAGGGCAATACCAGCTTTGTTTTCGATTCAAACTTTTTTTATAACTCTTTTTAAAAAAGAACTTTAAACCGTGTTGTATTTCTAACAAACAATGCAAAACCGCCATTTTGTTGATTTGATTTGACAACCGGAAGTGTCAATTAATCAATTCTTTGTTTTGTTTTATTCAGGCTTGATCGTGGGACTAATTGTAGACAGGGTTGGACCTCGGATATGTACAATGTTAGGGGGTATTCTGTCAACAGCCGGCATTCTGGCTAGTTCATTTGTAGCAGACTTACCTGTGTTGTATGTTACATTTGGTATCATAACAGGTACGTAGGCCTACCGTATCAGAGACCAGAACTTCGTCTACAGTCTCATTTAATATCTATAGTGACCCGGACTTGGGTTAGATTCGGAGTTTTAAAATCTTCATCATGCATGCCCTATTAAATAGGTTAGGTTTAGGTTTGGTGTAACTAGGTTACTGGTTCAAACTGGACACAATTATATTTTTCCAAATTCGGCCAAATTTGGCCAAATTCAAATGAAAAAAAAAGAAGATTTTTAAAAAACTCAGTATAAAGTTTTTTTGAAATAATTATTCGCGTGACTTACAAATGTAGTCTAGACAGATAAACACAACAATATTTATAAAGCGTCTGCTGTAACAATCAAAAGATTTAAAAAGATATTTAACGAGAGCGAACAATAGAGTAGTTTTTCACTTGTTGATTTATTTGAACCATATGATGTTATCAGTGGGCTAATCGCTGGATTGCCTTGTTCTGCCGCCAGGGGTCTACCGAAGCTAGGTAGCAGTCACATGCTGTTGAAGATTCTTCGCATATCAGTCATCTGATTGGATAACGGCGTATCCGGCAATACAAAGCACTCGGTGCCTCTTCAACGAGCGGTGCAACTGAATTTGCCTTCTGCCTATAGGAAGTTTGTTTGTTTTGATCTGAAGAGTACCAATGCTGACTTTAGTTAGCTCTGGAGGAAAATTAACTTTCCAACATTATGGAAACCCTTCACATCTTGACTATGCTTGTGTCAATTATGGTTGGAATAAACCCCAGTCATATAAGTGAAATACTCTTAAGCACGGCGTAAAACATCAATCAATCAATCAATCAATCAATTAATCAATAATTTGAATTAATATTTTTCTAAATATTTAAATAGGAACAGGCTTGTGTTTGGTACAGCTGTCGTCGACCGTATCTATTGGTCAACATTTCAAGAAGAGTCGAGCGGCTGCTACGTCACTGGCGTCCGTTGGAGCTGGCATCGGGTCTCTTTCCTTTCCGATCTTACTTCGACTACTGATTGACTTTTATGGGTGGAGAGGAGCTTTGCTTATATTCAGCGGAGTCATTTTGAATATTGTCCCTGTCGGGATGCTGTTTGTCCCAACCAAGGTCAAACCCGATTTAGAGGTCACAGTGCAAAAAGATAGCAGGGAGCCGAATTCTACTGGCAACACAATGTCAACAGAAAATCCTACCGTTTCTCAATCTGATGTCACATTGGCACAAAATAATTTTACAAAACACGAGAATGTCACCATATCTACACAAAAATGCTGTTCAAAAAGTTCTTTGTTCCCAGCTACTATGTGGAAAAATCCTGTCTATTTGGTGTACTTAGTCATATGTCCTGTGATATCTACCGGGTACTCATTTCCGTACGTTGCTTTGATAGACGTCGGACAACTTCGTGGCATAGACATTGCACGGAGTACGTATCTGTTAACTTACATCAGTATTTCGACAGCTGTGAGCACTTTTATTACAGGGTCTCTCTTAAAGCTATTGCACCAGCAGACGATAAATATTTTTACACTGTCCCTTCTCGCCATGGGTACTATATTGTTTTTGTTCCCGTTCTTGTTGAGTTATGAAGCCCTTGTCGGAGGAGCTGTAGCCTATGGAATTGCCATGGGTGGACTAACGGGCACTTATGCAGTAATTGTCGCCGACATGCTTGGTCTCGATCTATACGCCCTGGGATTTGGATACGTGTGTACTGGTTATGGCATTGGATATCTATTAGGAACCCCTTTCGCAGGTGAGTTAACCAGAACTCGATTCGAGTTGCTTCCCCTACAATGAGAAAAACTTTTCTAGTCTTAATGGGTGCGTGGGCGGTCAGGAGGGATAACCCTGTTGAACTGAGTTTCTACAAGATGCAATACGAGGTGACCGGTACGAATCCGATCTGTTTGTGATTTATTTTGTACTGCGTTCTGTGGTTGCCTGGTCTGTCTTTGTTTGTTGCCAGTGTCATTGTAAAGGTTTCCTTTAAAGAGAAAGACAACGGGTTTTCGAACTAATTTATAGCTTGTGCCTTCCAATGCATCCATAAACAAACGAACACACTGCTGCCCGACCGTGTTTAAGAGCAATGACGTCAGCCCCGCCTGTTAAATTAACTTATTAACGGCTATGCTTACTCTTTGAAAATATGGAATAAAAAAATTAGTTAAAATCGAAAAACAGTTGTTTTTCTCTTAACCACTGGCCTGGTGCACCATCGTATGAGTGTGACATTTAACCCAATAAAAAAAAAAAAAAAAAAACCCAACCAATAAAAACAAAGAAACAAACTTACAGGATACAATGTAAGAACAGTTTCCTTTAAAACAATCTTTCATTGTCAGTTAAAGTCTTTCTGGATCGAATTTAATTAATATGCCTTTAGGCACGAGGTCGTTCCGTCGTTAGGCCGGCCCTGTAAGCCAAAGAGCTGAGTTCGATTCTTCTGTTTTTTTGTTTGTTTGATTGGTGTTAACGTCATACTCAAGGGTATTTCACTTGTATGACGACGGATTGCCCACGTCAGTCTGTTCCTTGCCTAATTACGGGGGAAAACTGAGAGAATACCTCGTAAAAACCAGCCCCATGGTTGCCGGAGCCACATCATGTGGCCCACTCTTATACCTTAAGGTCGGCAGACAGACTCGAGAACAGTCAATCGAAGCATTATTAGTAAGCATACGCGCTACCACTAAGACCTTCATGCTATACAAGATAATAAGGTCTACGTATTGATAAATAAATCCCTACTTGGGTACGTCATGAATAAGTCATTGAGATAATGTGGTAAGTTCATCGGTCAATAAAGCAACCAAATGAAAGCACATTTTGTTGACCTTTGGTGGCCACAACATAAAGAAATATCTAGAAGAAACCGACCAATGGAATAAGCCGATTCAACGACAGTAGGATTCTACGACCGGGGGAAAATTATGACGGAAAGCAGTGCTCGAATTTGACTTGGTCTCGCTATAGCAGTCTATGTATACATACTATGTGTTCGGATGATGACGATATTGGTGTAATACTACGCGCATACGACTGAACGTTTTTGTTTAACACGAAACGGGGCACATTAATCCGCTGTCTATGAATTTTGTTCGACTAAGGAATATTCATGAAGTTTCATTGAGCATGTAACTCCACGAATAATTTTCTGTTACATCGGCCACGTGTTCAGAAAACATGGCTGTACTCCAGGAAATTTTCCATTGGATATTAATTGACCCTCATGTTCTAAGTAAACACTCAGAGACAAGTTTCTAAACAGATCTGAATCGCAAGTTGTTATGGGTTACCTACAAACATCTCAGAGAAGATCACATGGTATAGAAAATATGTGCAAAGATACAACAAACGCGATCTTTTGTATGTGTTTGGAAAGCATTAAACCATAAACTAGTATTTATAAAGGAAAACATATCGATTAGTAAGCTGTTCGCCGAGAAGGATGAGAGATGCAAATTGTTTGATAAAAGTTGGCCTTAACCAGTACATCTTGGGAATTTTTGATCCTCTTGTGCCCTACAATGGTTCCTTTGTCAGAGAGGAGAATATATTTTACACACTATTAATCCAATATTTATTCTAAATGTTTCCTAACGCTTTCCTCTTCAGATGGAAAAATTGTTGTTTGTATCAATCAGCAATATAATTATAATATAGTATAAAAAACGATTTATTAAATTTTGATTTTTAAATTTAATTTGATTTTCATTTAGGGCAGTCACATGTTATCTGTTCAGAAATGAGTTCACTTTCACTTTCTTCCAGGATGGATTACTGACCGTACGGGGAGTTACAGCACGTCGTTCTACATTGCCGGAAGTTTGTGTCTCGGATCAGCCGTCATATTCATATTTTCCCGAATAGCTGTGCGAATTGTGTCGAGAAAAAATGAGCAACACAATTAACTGTGGTGTCACTCCTCACGGAAAGGTTAGCTATACTGTGGTGTCACTCTTCAAAGAGAGATTAACTTTATGATTAGTGATTCGCCATTCCGCAATGTATGTAACCCTACTGTTGGCTCAAACCAGGGGAAATTACAAAGTATACATTTTCGTTAAAATAAATAAAGAAGATACAGAGGTAAAAAAGAAATCAGTGATAAATACCTTTCTATATTGCAATATTTTAGTATTCTTTCTTAATATTAAATCACTAATTTTTATACATGCTGTGTGTTATGAATGGACCACACAACAAAGTTTTTCCAGATATGGATTTAAATTAGTAAAAAAAAAAATAAAAAAATTTACAGCATGGAAATTATGTTGAAATTATGCAGTTTTACCGGCAGTAAAGTTTTTACAGATCAATGTGTTACCGAAAATCTATTAACTACGCACCTGGATAACGGCATTCAGCCGTGTTAGCCAACATTTTTAAGTTGGTATCCTCTATCGTTTAAAGTATTCATTTGGTTTGTAAGCATGCTTCTCAAGGATATTTTCACTTCTATGGTGACGGATTTGTCCATTTCTTACTCTGTCTTTCTTAAAATCGGCGCAGAACGGGAAGAAATTATCGTCAAAAACCCTCCTGAAATTTCCGGGGTCACCTGATTTTAATAATTGAGAAAGAAATGAAGTGAAGGAATAGTGTGAGGTACACTGCATTAATATCTCGGACATCTTCGCTAGCCAAGAGTTTTATTCCGAGCTGCTCTGCATTTCCACTCATTGTGGATTATTCGCAATATAACCGGACGCAGCTTCAAATCGATTAATCGAGATGTGTGCGAACTTCTATGCAACCCATTACGTGTAGGGCTAGTGTAAATGATAAAGATGGTCAAAAATGAAAGTGGCAAGAGTTTATGGGAGTATTGCATATGTACCCAATCCTATACAAACACCAACCCATACATACCTCAATAGTGCTGTTCAAAGTAAAATAGCTTGTCAACACTATGACAGTCAACATAAACTCTCCCAAAAAAACACGCAACATTAATTTTTTTTATCCAAATAAGAATTTTAAACATTTTAAACACAGAAATAAGCATTACATTACATTGAAATTACATTGAAATTGTCAAAAGTTATCACATTAAAGTCCATAGCGCTCAGATGACGTCTGTTGTGTCCACCATTAACCTGTAACACAACACGACCCGTCTCTGGATAGACATGATCAATCGACGAATACGGTTTTGCGGAATTCTCCTGCATTCTTGCTCAAAAGCCTGCTTCTGTTCTTACAGATTTTGCGGCGCTGGATATCGACTGTGCACGCTTCTATCCAAATCATCCCACAAATATTTTATTTGGTTCAAATCTGGTGATTTGGACGGCCAGGGCAACATTGTTACGTTTTGTTTATTTAGAAACTAAACAGTAGCACAAGCTATGTGCGGCCAAGCGTTGTCGCGCTGAAAATCTTCTCTATCGAGGTCCATTATGGACAGCATGTGTGGTGTCAAAACCTCATCTCTGTATCGAGCGGCGTGAAGGTTGTCAGGGATGTGCGCCGGTTGACTTTTTCTGGCGCAGCATATGGCACCCCACATCATCGCATTTCCTCCGCCAATATTGTCGACCTCAAGGAAACGGTTCCTTGCGATCCTCTCATTCCGGTGTCTGTAGACACGTATACGACCATCTCTTCTCTGCAGCTTGAATATGGATTCATGGTTAAACCAGACTCGCCTCCAGTTTTGCAGGTTCCATGCCCTTTTTCTGTTGCACCATCGGACTCTTGCACGTCGACGCTGTTGTCTCAGTACTACGCCACAGTAAAGACATGTGGCGCTTAAGCCGTTTTGACGGAGACGGCTTCGGACTCTCTGTGCCGATATTCTCCGGAGACCTGGGACATTTGATGAAGTTTCTGTAGCTGTTATGGTCCGGTTTCTCAGATGAAGTAACCGGATGTAGCGATCTTGGGCTGCTGTTGTGACCCTAGGTCGACCAGAACGGTGACGGTCAGCTGTTGAACCAGATTGCTGGTACCGTTGGAAGAGCCTAGAAATCGTGTTCCGGTGGACATGATAGTCTAGCGACTGCATTCTCTGATTCACCGGCCAGGAGACGACCAATGACGACTTTACGGGTAGCTGCGTCTATTCTTGGCATATCGTAGCAGGTTGGAGAAACAATTTAACAACTGAATTCATTTCAACAGCTATGTGTCTTTTATACCCATTAAACTCGCTTAATGCTTAGGTGTGATTCGCACCTGCAACTGCCCGAAGTTTTCCCAACGCCTTCTTCGTGCAGCGTTACACAAAGACTGACTCAAAAGTCACGTGTGATCAACAGCCACTATCAGGTGCTTAAATTCAATAATCGGACCTTTACATTATAACATTATCATGTTGTCATGTCTCAATCACGCAAATTTTAGGAAGAATTCATGTTTTTGTTTGCGATGTTGCGTTGTTTGGGGGGACAGTATATGTTATCTTCGCTTTAACTCGAAACTTGGTCATTATATCCGCCAGGGGGCGTAGCTTTAATTTAATTTATATACGATTAATCGGCAGAAATAGCTTGAAATAAAACTCTTGGCTAGAGACGACGATTTCTCGGAGAGTTAGAAGTTTAATTATGCAGTCAGGTAATGAGCTTCATCCATTTAGGTACATCGGTTCAAGAACATAGAGAGGGGGATAAAAACATATATGAGCAAACCCACATCAGAGTGTGGAGTTTAGGGGGGGGGGGGGGGGGGGTTACTTATAGGTAACACCGATCTAATTGAAACCAGGTCAAAATAACTTCCCGAATTTTGTTTGTCTGTCGCTTATATTAGCGATACGCAAAACACAGGGGGCTATTTTTATGACTTTAATTATATCGGGAACACACATTCCGCGTCACCTTTTTCGATTCCAGCGGCTATATGTAGAAAGGCAGCCAGGTGAAGGGTGTGAGTTTTCTTGCTTCTTCTAATCCCCCCACCCCCAAAAACCAACACAAAACAGAACAAACAAACACGAATATGCATTGTCATTCGTTTCAGGGATTTTATTGGTACCTCAACAGCTAACCCATATTGTATAACACAGCTGTCGATATGGGTCATTTGTGATAAAGGTACATTCGTATAAAGCTAACAAAAAATAAATAAATAAATAAGTAAATTTAGGGGGCCTGACAAGAAAGGCTGTAAACAAAAGTTATGAAAAAGAATTGTCCTGAATGTGTGTGTCCTTTTGATAATTGCGTTAGAGTAAGTTTGGTTACTCATATTGATAACTATGGCGGACTTTTCATGCTTTATTTTTACTACCTCAATATTAAATGTTTGTTTGTTTGTTTGATTTGTGTTTAACGTCGTACTCAAGGGTATTTC
>JAVFBW010161593.1:0-21147 GCA_034783835.1 Mopalia ciliata
TGCAGAATACTCCCTCGGCTTCTTTGGTCGATCGTAAGAGGCGAGAAAAGAGGCTGCTTTCTGTTGCCCTGGTGTTCTCAGAGCTAAAGGGTAACAGAAACAGATTTGTTTGTGATATTCTGTATTTGTGTCCGTCTTCATATAAGTGAAATATCCTTGAGTACGACGTTAAACACCAATCAAACAAACAGACAAACCTATTGAGATCAATGAATGATCCAGAGTTTCCCATGAAGCACTCATATACATTTTAAATGTAAATATTTTGTAGTGTTATTATTGTGCTGTGCATGTAATATTTATGTATCTGAAACCAGGGTTGTTATTGTCCGTTGGTTCCAAGGGACACCCGTCCACCCTGAAGTGAACAATTGGCTCATTTGGACACCCTGTTTTAAGAAACTTTAACATGCAGGAGATAGGAAAACTGCCAAAATTTGACTCCCAGTTAAATGAAAAGTGAAACAAAATGACCATTTTGGACAGCCTACCTTTGATTTCTGGCTAAGCCCCTGTTTCTGGAATATATAATGTAATATAGTCCATCAGTGATTGCTTTCAGGAATATGTTTATTGTTATGTTATAATCGTTCAACCTGATGTTGTCAACAGGCCTCTTATCAGTGAGTGGTGATTTGGTGCATCCTCTTGTTCTGGGATGTGAGACGAAGAACCCACGTCTCGTTCACATCTGTCTCGTCTCTGTTCAACGTCTCATTTCACACGAGGCTGTCTCTGTGGTAAGAGTTTAATCCATTCCATTTGAGTTTAACTAACAATTTCTCACTTGAGTTAGGAAGTTAATGAGATAAAATGGTAATATTTTAGTAAACCAAGGGGAACTGTGATTATTAATCATCGTTGTGAAAAAGAAAAAAATTCTTGTTTTCTTGTATAATGCTTTTTAAGATGTTAGAATTGTATTTAACTGATGTGAAAACACTTGTCTGTAGGAAATGCAAGGATCATTTGTGCAATTTAAATTGTGTGTCTTTGTTGCTATTCTCAGTTCATCGAAGTACGGTTTTAGTTATTCTTCTACATTCTAAATGCTCCATTTCATTGTGTTACTTTTTTCAGACTGCTTCTAACAGTATAATCAGCATGTTATGGCAGCTGATGGAAGCTAGCCTGGAAGAACTGAAGTTATTACAAACAGCTATATTACTCATCACAACCAACTCTGTCGTCCAGCATGATTCATTAGCAAGGGTGAGATGTCATCACAAACTTTGGTCAGGTTTTATCAGACTCTTTTGTTCAGGATGCTAAAGATTATTTGATGTCTGACTCTATAATCTATTCTATTGTATCCTGTTGGGTGTGTACGTTTTTTTTATGATTAAGTGTCTTACACACTGATGCATTTGTTTAAGTGTACAACATCCATGTTAATGTTTTCTGAAATGGAAAGGTCGAGCCACTTTCACAAAATGTTGAAGGCAAACAAATTTGGTCCCTGGTCCTTTACCTATCAACCAAGGGGAATAACTTATATTGGTAAAGTATTTGACAAGTTATCTCCCTTGGATTTTCAAAATCCATGACAGGTGGTTGGAGGGAGCTTCATGTTGCCCTGGTGCTCTCTGAGCTAAACGGGAACAGGAAGCCGGTCTGTTTGTGGTGTCCTGTTGTTGTCGTCCTGCATTTGTCCTGTCCTGTCTTTGTTTGTTGCCAGTAGTGTCAAGGGTGGTTTCCTTCACCCATTGGGCTGGTGCGTCATCATATAAGTGAAATACCCTTGAGTACGACATTAAATCCCAATCAATCAAACAAACAAACAATCTACTCCCTGTACATACTCATCCCAGCAACAACACAACACCAGTACTGGGAGATTATGTTGATGGGGTTTAAATCAGATGGCAGTTGACAAGATTACTATGCAATAAAAAAAGTGCTAATGATGCCTTCTGTTCAGAATATAACTCAATTTCTTCTTTTTTTTTCAGAGAAAGGAAAAGACCCACATGTCGTTTTGAAAAAGGCTTCTTTAATGGTGCAGCAGAAATATGGCATAACAGAGTCAACATTACAGATTGAGGAATTTGTGGATGAAATGTTAGATTGTACGCAGTGTCAGGACCCAAAAGATTAATTCCATTCATGCAATATTTTTGTACTCATTTATTTGTCATTTTTGTGATAAAACTAAATATTTTGAAGGCTATTGATGAAATCTGATATAATCATATATTTTTTTCTCATAATGTTGATTTTTTTGTCATGTGCCTTGATGGCTAATGACATCTATTTCTCAAGGAAGTTTTGTCTTTCAATCTGATCATTGGATGAAACAAGAGGTACATCTAATGGATTCATTCAGGATGTTGTGGAGGGTGGGAGGGAGCTCTCTGTTGCCCTGGTGCTGTCAGAGGTCAGAGCTAAGTGGCTACATAAATATGGGCTCTTGGTATTGTGACATCCGATTGTCACGTTTTGTGTTTGTTTGTTGTCAGTGGCTTCCAGGATGGGATCCTTCACCCCTTGGGCTGGCAGGCCATCGTGTGAGAGAAATACCCTTAAAGGCAGCGTTAAACCCCAATCAATAAAACATTCCCAGTAAATCTTACCCCAGCAATGATTAAATAGTTTATTTGTATATGACTCTGAATGACAGACTGATAGAACAACCAAGTGGTTACTGTTTTTAACGAGGTTTCCTCCCGCTTTCCACCATAATAAGGCTGTGTATAGTGTGGAGTGGACAATCCGTCGTCATATAAGTGAAATACCCTTGGGTTCGACGTTAAACACCAATCAAACAATCAAACAAAGAATCATGTTGCCCTAGTGCTCTCAGTGCTAAACTGCAACAGGAAGCCACTTGTGTGGCCGTTTTTTGTTCGAAGAGTAGCAATGCTCTCTTTATTTAGCACTAAAGGAAGAGTAGCTTTCAAAGATTATTGAATTACTTCACATCTTCTATTTAATGTTCTATGTATATTAATGTTGGAATACAGACGTCATATAAGAAAAAACACCCTTAAGCATGGCGTAAAACACCAATCAATCAATTAATAAACCAAGATTATGGAAACCCTTCACATGACAGTTGTCAGTTATTGTTAGAACAGACCACCATGATGCAAGGGGAAATACCCTCAACACACCAATCAATCAATCAATCAATCAATCATTTTAAACTTTGAAAGTGGTGGTTTATCCCAAGTGACAGACTCTTGAGCACGGTGTTAATCAACAACCAATCCATCCTTGCAAACATTTAACTCGTCTTTCTCATGACGCCTTCTACAGTAAAAGCTTAGGCTGGTCCCATGATGTAAGTCTGTCAATTTTTCTAAAGTTTACCACTGATCAAAAGTGTCCTAAACACTGGGTCAAGTTTATATGTATGACAAAACAAGCAATTTTGTACTCTGAACTATTAATGTTCCTTTCTCAAACATGCAGCATTTGAGTAATATTTATATAGCTATTGTGCTGTATTTAGTGTAGACTCTTTCTAACAAATAGTCTTAGGCTAGTTAATTTATGACTGGGTTAAATAAAGGAAACCAAGTTTCTACTTTGTGGTATACTTGAATCAGACCTTAGAAAGTTTATTGATGTTTTTTTTTTACCTGGCAGGTCCAGAAGACCGGTATTTGTCATTTTGTTGTTTTGTAAATGCTAGAGCCAGTGGGTGTAGGGTTAGCTCCCTTTGCCAGGAAACTGATTGAGCATCCTTCACTGGTAACTTTTCACAACTGTCTCAATGCACCATATATTAAGGCTTGTGATAGTATTCTATGTTGTGACGTTAAGTGTCACTTTCCATTGATATTGTGTCCTGTGTTTGTCCTGTGATTGCCCTGTGTTTGTCCTGTGATTGTCCTCTGTTTGTCCTGTGTTTGTCCTGTTTTGTCTGCCTCCAGTGTTAAACCCTTAGTACACAATATGTTAAAGACATTTTTTATATGTCACATTGGTGTTGTTTATTATCAATGAATAAAGGAGGGTGAAGTGATGTTTTCCCAACATAGAAACAAGAATGTGATTTGTTGTTATCATTTTAGTATCATTAATTGTACCCTGTTGGTTGTGTGGCCACCTTCTAATTTGTTGTTCTTGACACTATAGTATCAGCCCTCCCTAAGACAGGGATGCTCTCCTATCAGAAACATATTATAAATTCTTTAAAATTCAGCATATAAAAGGCAACTATTTTTTATTTATTTTTTGACTGCTTCTTCATTTGTAGTATTCATTGTCTTTTGTTATATTAATTTTGAACAAGTTTCCTGTTCCTATTAGTCAAAGTTGAATGGCCCTGGAATCTGTCATGTTGTCTTGTATAGCACTCTTAATTTTCACACATTTTGTTATTGCACGACATATCGGTCTCATATCTTCTCAGTGGTTTCTTATGTTTTTTCCATCACCTGAGACACTCTGCACTGTCACATGAGTTAAACAACCTGATCTCCATCTGGAACCACATTCAGACGATGACAAATCAGGTCTTCTCCTATTCTTGTTGAACATGTTGCAAGAAGACTGCGGATTACTTTTACACTCCTATATACTCAATAATGAAAAATAAAATAAAATAAAATACTCATGTTTATATTTAAAAAAATTTATAAAAATATTTATATTTAAAAATGGATAAAAATATTGTAAACAAATTTTATCATTCATTTGCTGTTTCTGATATATATACATGTGATAATTTTTATTTTATATATAGTGCTAAAAAAAACAGTTATTATGTCTATATTCATTAATAAAGAAACCTTACTCTCTATAAAAAATAGTCCATTACAATTTTATTTTATAAATCTGTGAGTTCATTTCTTTTTATATTTGTTTAGTTGTGCCTTACGTTTGTTTAATTATTTCTTTTTTAGAATCAATCGTAGCCCCTATAATAAATATACACTTTTCCCTGGACCATTGGGATGTTTTTGAGGAAAACAATTGTTTAATGTTCATTAGGTGGCATATTATAGGTTATGTAGTTTGGATACTTAGGGTTGCAAATGTGCTGAAGATCCCTTCATAACTGTAAAACTTATTAAAATTTAAATTGACTGTCAACAACAAAAATTACAGAGCTTTTTGGCGGTTTATTTCTCAGAATATTATGCCCGCGGCCGTGGCTCAGTGGTAGAGAGTGCGCTTCCTGAACTGAACATGCTTCGATTTACCATTCACAGGTTCGAGTCCGCCTTTCAACCATCAGGTATATGAGAGAGTCACATGTTGTGGCTCCGGCAATCGTGGGGGTGGTTTTTACGAGGTTTTCAACCGTAATAAGGCAGTGTACAGTGTGAAGTGGACAATCTGTCGTCATATAAGTGAAATACCCTTGAGTATCACGTTAAACACCAATCAAACAATCAAACAAATCTCAGAATATTATTGCTATAACACTGAATAAAGTAGTTTATTTAGAAAAATAGCCCTTGTACTAAAAAATGGACTTCATTTGTTTTTGAAATTTTGCTCAACATTATTGAAGTGGGCTTTTTTTACTTTCCCAACTTAAGGAACGGGAATAAACATACAAAACTTATCTTTGACGATTTTTTTTTTAAATCTGGAACAAGCTTCAAATGGCATGAGGCACCCTATTTTAGCCCATATTGTCCTATTTGAAAGGTGACAAATTCCGGTTCGATTCCTTGAATGGTTTCAATTTGCAAAATTTTATCGGCTGGAATCTGTTTAAACTACGAAAGTGTTATCCCAAAATAATGAAAATACAGGGTTATGTACAGAGTCGACAAAAATCTGAAGTGTCTGAATGTTAAAAGCGATGGGCTATCAATTCAGTCTACATTTGCTCTTCAGCTAGGTTGTTATCCTAATGTAATAGCTTAATTTATTGTTTAGCTGGATATTTTGGTTTGTTTGATTGGGGGTTAACACTGTACTTCTGGTTATTTCACTCATATAAAAGCCCAATGTGTGAAGGAAACCACCCTTGTTGCCACTAGCAACAAATAAAGACCAGATTAGACAGTTACAGGACAAACAGAGGACATAATAACCTTAAACATCAAACAATGAAAAAAGTGATTTGGGAATCCATATGTGTTTGTAGAGAATCAGTCTTTGTGTGTAGAGAATTAGTCTGTATGTAGAGAATCAGTGTGTGAATGGAGAGAATCAATCTCTGTGTGTAGATGATCAGTATATGTGTGTAGAGAATCAGTCTATGTGTGTAGAGAATCAGTCTATGTGTGTAGAGAATCAGTCTATGTGTGTAGAGGATCAGTATATGTGTGTAGATGATCAGTCTATGTGTGTAGATGATCAGTATATGTGTGTAGATGATCAGTCTATGTGTGTAGAGAATCAGTCTATGTGTGTAGATGATCAACCTATGTGTGTAGAGTATAGTTATATGGGTGTAGAGAATGAATCGGTGTGTGTAGAGAATCAATATGTGTGTATATAATCAGCCTGTCTGGGTAGAGAATCAGTATATGTGTGTAGAGAATCAGTCTGTTTGTGTAGAGAATCATTCTATGTGTGTAGAGAATCAGCCTTTGTGTAGAGAATCAATCTATGTGTGCAGAGAATCAGTCTGTGTGTGTAGATAATCAGTCTGTGTGTAGAGAATCAGCCTGTCTGTGTGGAGAATCAGCCTGTGTATAGAGAATCAGCCTGTTTGTGTAGAGAATCAGCCTGTTTGTGTAGAGAATCAACCTGTGTAGAGAATCAGTATATGTGTTTAGATAATCAGTCTATGAGTGTAGATAATCAGCCTGTCTGTGTACAGAATCAGCCTGTTTGGGTAGAGAATCAGTCTATGTATGTAGAGAATCAGTCTGTGTGTGTAGAGAATCAACCTGTTTGTGTAGAGAATCAGCCTGTTTGTGTAGAGAATCAGTCTATGTGTGTAGAGAATCAACCTGTTTGTGTAGAGAATCAGCCTGTTTGTGAAGAGAATCAGTCTATGTGTGTAGATAATCAGTCTGTGTATGTAGATGATCAGTCTGTTTGTGTAGAGAATCAGTCTATGTGTGTAGATAATCAGTCTATGTGTGTAGATAATCAGCCTGTGTGTGTAGAGAGTCAGTCTATGTGTGTAGAGAATCACTATGTGTGTGTAGAGAATCAGTCTATGTGTGTAGAGAATCAGCCTGTGTTTAGGAATGAATCTGTGTTTGTAGGGAATCAGTATATGCGTGTGTAGAGAATCAGTATATGTGTGTAGAGAATCAGTCTGTGTGTGTAGATAATCAGCCTGTGTGTGTAGAGAATCGGTCTATGAGTCTAGAGAGTCAGTCTATGTGTGTAGAGTATCCGCCTGTGTGTAGAGAATCAGTTTGAGTGTAGAGAATCAATATATATGTAGAGAATCAGCCTGTTTGTGCAGACAATCAGTTTATGTGTGTAGAGAATCAATATATATGTGTAGAGAATCAGTCTATGTGTATAGAGAATCAGTCTATGTGTGTAGAGAATCAGCCTGTTTGTGTAGAGAATCACTCTATATGTGTAGAGTATCAGTATATGTGTGTAAATAATCAGCCTATGTGTAGAGAATGAGGCTGTGTGACACCAGTCGCAAAACATTGTGTTGAGAAAATGTGATACTGAAAAAATGGTTAATATTGAATGTTTAGACAAATTATGGAATGTACATCAATTAGTAAGCTAGAGGCATAACAGGTCAATTGTAAAGATTAATTGTTACATAAATGAAACTATAGTAGCATGAAACTGACATTAATATCATGTGATCCTCTGTTTACAATACAGTGTCAAACCGTGTGTTTAGGTGGATCCCTCAAGTTTTACTATGTTTAGCATTTTACCAACAGCTCCGTGTTTAAATTTTCTGCAGACAGCCCAAGTCACTTTATCTATTTAGGATACATGATATGATAGACGGTCAGAGATACAGAACTCTGCATCTAAAGTTACTTGTACGGTATTTGAAAGCACGTGGACAGGAAACGTCAAAGTGTGTACTTTGACATTAAAGTTACGCCCCTTTGGGGAGTGAGAATATTGGCTATCCACCAATGAAATGAGCGCACTGTCGCTATGGCGTTTCCACGGAGATAAGTCGCGTGGAGTATGGCGGTCACGGCGAGGTGTGTCGTTTGTTTTATTTCTTGCCTGGGAAGAAAAGTTGATCCAGTCTGTTACAATTTTCGATAATGGCTGACCAAAGTTCTACAACAGCAACAAAGACTAGGCGGACTGACACCCTCGCTCAACCAAAGCCAGTTCCGCTGGGTTACCAAGATGACCGGTAAGTCAAATCTGACTGACAAGATTTCCCCCGACGAACAACAACAACATGGGCCTAACAGTTATTGCCAAATTATATGAAAATTGAAATTGGTGAAAAGCTATCTGTGTATATTTATCTTCCAAATAGAGTGCCAATTTTTCACTGGTGTAGCTCAATGTGGATTTGCCAATAAAGAGTTAAAAATTTAATTTAGACAAAAATGAAGTGCTACAAATCGTGCCAAACTCATTCAGCTGTTCACCTGCATAGAACTGAATAAAAAAACAGAATGTTGAAATATTGAAGAAATAAAAAAAAAAAATGACAATATAACCCTCAAAAGGGTTGTCCATCCCTAATCATATGTGAATTAATTCCCCTTTGAATTTTATTTTTCTTCTTTTTTTCCAGACGTTCCCTTTACTGGATTGACTGTTTTCCCCCAAGAAGCGGAGAAGGTGGAACAGTTGTAGGTCAGTATAACAATAAATTAAAAATATCAGACCTTTTGATTAATGGTTTGCTGTCCTAGGCTTTAAAACAGATCACTCACCTCCAGGGGGTTAGCCCGAAATCAGCAGTAGGGTGTCCAAAATGGTCATTTTGCTTTGCTTTTCATATAACTGGGTGTCCAATTTGACAGTTTTCCTATCTCCTGCATGTTAAAGTTTCTTAAAACAGGGCGTCCAAATGAGCCAATTGTTCACTTCAGGGTGTCCATTTGGACGGGTGGACGGGTGTCTGCCCAAGCCCTTGCTCACCTCAAAGCAGGCCTGATATATGATATTGATATATTTTATGTGTTAAACGAAACAAGGACAATATACATACCTGAAATCTTGGATTAGTGTAGAGGGATAAGAAAAATCAATTTCATTCAAATCAGCGATCTGTGAATGTGTTACTCAGCTAGCAGGTTCCTATGGCAGCTACACATTGTTTCATTTTACCGAGTGGTACCGAGATCAATAACACAATTCATAGTTAAACTCTGAAGGTAAGTAGCATAAACATTCGTGAAAAACGAAAAAAAAAAAGGACTGTAAAAAGGGGTTGTCAATCACAGCATGAATGTTATCGTACTCATCTTTTAATGATAACAGTGATACAGCCAAGATGGCAGCTCTGCAATTAGTTTTTTGAAAAATAACCGGTTTTGTGAACGTAAAAGGTTATGAACCCACACAGCGATCATTTTTTATTAGAAATTTTGTTTCTTTCTTATGAATATTATTTAAACTAGTCTTTGTTATGAAACGACAAAAAATGGTATGCTTTCCTACAAAAAATGTCATAAAAGTAATTGATTTTATGCATAACCTGCTAGCCGAGTAACCCATTCACAGATTGCTGATTCCAAAGGAATTGATGTTTCTTACCTTGAAGTCGGCCTCTATGCTCTTAACTAATCCCAGCTGAAAACAAGTGGTTTCCATGACATTTTTTAAAATTGTGGTGGTCTGTAGGTCAGTGCAAGAGCAGTGAAGAAAATTACAACCTACATAGTTTTACTGCTACTGGCTCCTCGAAACCAGGGATCTTTTCAGACGATACACTCTCCAAAAACATTTGAGGCTTGATGATCAGTTTTATTTTCCATGAATGTCATGGACTGCTTGTTTGACAGCATGACCAGTTGAGTGACATGACAAGTTTAGCAACTCCTACAGAGGGGTCAAATATAATAAATTTGTCCACTGGTCTTAGAAGGGACCAATAGTTTGTGACAGTTATTTAACTTGAGCATGATACATTTTACAGGTCCACGATTATAAAATCTTTATGAAAATGATGGTCTGGGTAATCAGTAGAAGGTTTAAATAACTGGCATGTAGGAATACTGTATGATCTGATATTAACTGGACAGGTCTGATCAGGGCGAATTTTTACCCCAGTTACCCCGGCATGGTGGGCCTTTTTTATGAATTGGTATGCATATAAGCAATTTCTGTGTATTTGAAAACCAGTTGCAAGTGGATTTATCCACCCAATTGGATATCTTCTTTGCTACATATTTATCATAAATTGTTTACCATTAAATGTACTTGCATGGTCATTACCTTCTCTGGTGATGTTTATACGTTACCCATTTAACAAACCAAGATTAAGATCTATAATTAAAAAACTTGTCCCTGGGAGTTTATCTAGACACATAATATGATTTGATTCATTGGTTTTAATGAATGGATATATTGTGCCCCTCACAGAGTTTTATCAATATATGTACATGTATATATGAATCAGGCTGTGATTGACCAGTTCATTATTACCTGCTGTACAGGCTAACTCTGGAGTTCACAGCTATAGCAAAGTTCAAGTTTTCTGTACACCAATGAGCTCAATCCCTATCATGGTGTGAATCAGAATTACTTGGCTCATTTTGACAATCTTTCCCACTAGAGTTGAAGCTTCAGTGCTTTCATTCAATAGTTGTAAGCCGAGTTAGATTATTGTTAATGTTTATTAAAAACACAGTGGTTTATTCATATCCCACCAGGCAGTCTACCTAATAACCATACATTTAAGTCAAGCAAATTAAATTTTAAGATAATGGTAACGATGTAACTAACCCTTCTAATGTATCAATCTCCAGTTGATCTAAGCAACACCACACCAGACATTAGCCGACAAGGTGTCAGCAGGTTGTTGTTTGGCTCATCAGGATTCTTGGTTGACAAGGATTTGTGTAGAGTCAAGTTTGTGGCAAAATGCCATGGTTTTGAACAGTATATCTTCTTTTCTCAAATTATTTCACCACAGGCCTTCTGATTAGAGGTGTGCTGTTACCCTTATATTGACAGCTTGTAATTTGTCAATGTAGTGGCCGAGGAATGAAATATAATTAATAGTGTACAGCTTTAATACCAATGACAGACCTACCTACCTTGTTTATTCTGGAAATTTTTTATACCCATAACTTATTTTAAATACACCATTTTGGAAATTAGGATATAAAAATACACACAGAAATCAAACTTCTATGCTGTTCTTTTATCTTTAGCACAAAAATACACACAAAGGTAAGAAAATACTATGAAGGGGTAATGTTTTTTCACATAAATTTCTTCCAGGGTAGGCAGGTCTGCACTGAAGAAACCCTTGATTATAGTCCCTCTCATTTTAGCCAAACAGCTTGTAAGTTGACGTAACACAACAAAAAAAGGACTCACATCAAAATTAAATACTTATTATGCAACAACATCTTTAAATTAGTTAAAAACAGTATCTCAAGGTGGAATTCCATGAAAATTTGCTAATTATGCTGCCATATTGGTTTGGGCAAATATTTAAAAACTGTTTTTCTTGTGTTGGAACTGACAGTATTTGCACTATGCTGTCAGTCTATTTGAGCATAATGCATTGTCTTAATCTCTACCTTTTCTGTTACAACTTTGAATTAAAGTAGGGCTACAACTAAAAATGATTAGTAATCAATTATTTTTGAAAAGTACATGTAGTCAGATGATTTTTAACTCCTGACTAAACTGGCCAGTTTGACTAAACTCAAAGAATAGACTCGTGTTATCACGTTTTTCCTTATTACATGTATAACCAACGTTAAATAAAGATCGATTTGATTTGATCTAAGGTTTCTTCAATTCCGGGTTGGAATTCTGCCTTTGTTCATCATGAGTATTTTGCCTGATTTAACTGAAAGATCCTAGTATTTCTTTACCGCTTGAGTTGAAATAAACATGTGTGTTATCTTTGTAGTTACAGCTGACAGTTTTTATTTCCTATGATCTATGGGTGTTTCAGTTCTCATACAGTGCTTAAATGGCAGGGGAAACTTGTATTGCTTCGCAGTACTAATTCACCCTTTTTCTACATCTCGATCTGTTACAGCAGATGGGGGATCTTTTAAGCACAGAGAAATTGTAGATTGCTATTTCAAATCACAATCAGGTATAAAGACTTTCTATAAACTAATCAGACCATCTGGCTGCTAAAGGCAAATAGGTTTCAAGCTTAGTCAGCTTGTGTTCAGTTTGTATTTAAAATTAATTTTGCAAGGTAGCAAGCATTTCTGACATTTTATGTTGGTTTTAGTGGAACTATTTCTTGTTGGCATTCATTGCCTTCGTATAAGTTAAATACCCCTAAACCTGGTGTTAAGCACCAATCAATGAATCACTGTGTACCTGTGTATTATAAGTCTTCTAACTTCTATAACTTAAATGTATAACAAGAAAACAGCTGATGTATATGCAGCCTTTGGCCAACAAGATGAAGAAGAGAAATGGAAACAGCCTCAAACCCATCTGAGCAAAGTCCTACTAGTTTTACATGTAAACTATGTTTGTTTTGGCTGTGGGTTTTATGTCCTACATATATAAGATTATTTTGCAGGTGGTTGGAGGGAGCTTCAATTCATGTTGCCCTGGTGCTCTCAGAGCAAAGGGGAACAGGAAGCATCCTGTCAATGTCCCCATCTTGTCTTTGTTTGTTGCTAGTGGTGTCAAGGGTGGTTTCCTTCACATATCTGGCATGTTGTTATATAAATGAAATACCCAATCAAACAATTAAGTTTATTTAAATCAACCACTCTTAGACATCATTACCCTCAAACAAAGACTAGACAGGAAAGGACAATCAAAAGAGGCAAACAAAGATGCTTCATGTTGAGGTCTACCTTCAGCTACCTGCAACCATCAGTCATGCTTTAAAAGTAAGATTCTTCATGAAACAGTGGGTCAATTTCTATCATTTTGTCCAAAAAGCCTTAATAAGGGTGACATTATTTGTTTTAGTTGCCAGTGCCAGAGTGCAAGAACTGTCTAGACCCAAAACAATTCCCTCTCAGTACAAAGGGGACAGGTAAGTTTAAGTTTTATTCATAGTTCCATTCAAGAAGAACAGTTTATTGATGGTTGAGGTCCAAGCAACAGCATAGATGCAGACATTGTTATGTAACAGACATAATATTCACCACTCTATGGTCTTAAAACCAATGCTATAATGTGCAAGATTTTTAAAAAAAAGGGGGAAAAAAGCCTGAAGCACTGGCTCATGCCCACTTTCATTCATCCAGCTACTGTTGCATGGAGAGGGCCTCTAATGTGAATCTACTTTGAATCAAATAGCAATTCGTTTAAAAAAAAACTTGATTAAGATTGGCTGAGCTGTAACAGCGCTTTAACTTTTGTCAAATTTTGGATGGTTCCTGGCCACGTTGTCTGGCTCTTGGTTATTCTTGTGCATAGATCATCCTGTTGGTTCATTGGATTGGCTATTAATATCCTTTGCAGTGCTCCAGATAAGGGATGTTTTGGCGTACATTACACATCTAAAATGAGTCAAAATGCCTCTATCATAAATGGAAGGCGTATTGAAAACGCATCGTTAATAGTAGAATACGCCCGATCTTTAAAATCCATACGGATTGAACAATAACGTTATGCTGCAGTCGGTAGTCAAATCACCTACATTTCAAAGGGAGATGTTCTATTCAGCAGGTCTGTCATGTTCTGTCAGTTATTTTATCAATAAACCATCCCTGTGCAGAGAGTACTTGATGTTTCCATAGTGATGTTGCATGTGCGCTCTCTCCACGCTAAACATCAGCGAAATGGCCGATGGCAAATTTTGTTCTTAAAAAATTGTGATTTTTTTTTATTTGCCTTGAGTGAGTTGGTAGTGAAAGTGATACCAAACCATTTCCCATGCTTCCAGACCCTCGCCCCAACTTGGGCACATGTGCCCTCGGGGGCACAAGTGCCCTCGGCTGAAGCTGCGCTTCAGATTGATTGTAACATGATGGGTGCCCAAACTTTTACCCTGGATCAGGCCCTGCCAATAATATTAAACAACAAACAACAATTTGACTAGTGTTGAATCAGGAGCCAATATTACCCTATTTGCCTGTTTGTAGTGAAATATTTTAAGTTTTCATTGCAATTCCCACCGATATCTATAAATTGGATATTAGGAAAGGATAGAAGCTGTTTTTATGATGCAAATAGCATTCAGAGAGGACTGATTTTAATAACGTTACTTTTGCATCAGTAGCTCAATACTCCCCCATGAGAATCATTACTCACTTATGATTATTTGGAGGAGTGAATACTCCTTTAAAATTTGTCCTTATCTGGAGCACTGCTTTGTCTCAGTAGAGTTTTCTGCTGATGTGCCTTATGATTTCAGTCCCACCTTTGGCTATTCTCCTGGACTTCTGTCTGCAGGAAAGACAAACCAATGCAGAGTATTGTTCATAGACCTAGTTGTTCTTTAAACTGCCATGATGATACAAAACCTTCCTTACTGGTTGCCATAACAATTAGGATGAACTAAGGCTAATTAGGCAATGTGAAACAATACTCTACATTGGCTTTTCTTTCCTGCTGATGGAAGATCTTGAGAGTAGCCAAAGGTGGTAAATTTGTTTTGTGGATAACTTTTTTGTAAGTCAGACAACAATAAAATTACACTTTCACAAAACTTTTCATATTAAGAATTTCTTCCCCCTTATCTTTATTTTTGTAGATATTTTATTTTCTCTAATTGGTGATATTTAAGCTGCTTGTTATTCATCATAAAGTCTGATGATATTTTCAGAAGTGTTTTGTTTGAGCCGGGGAACTGAAGTAATCATCACCACTGTACAGTATTTCTCTAGTTAACAGCATTGTGGTGATTTTATAAATACATTTTTGGTTGTTTTTTTTCAGACCAACGCCGATATGGCTAGTATCATCATCAGCCAAGAGTACGACAGCTTCTGGGCGAATAGAGATGCTTGGGCAGCCGAAACCATTAAACCCTCTCTACCAACCTGATCGCTCTCCCTTCATGACAGTCACACCAAGTGCTAAAAAAAGCTCTTCTACAGCTCGACTTGACACTTTGGCCATTGGAAGACAGAAATCGGACATAGGGATGGTTCGGGACATTGAATCTGACGAATACAAATACGTGCCGTCATCAGCACTGAAAGCCACAGCGACTGCAAGAGTAGAACAGCTGGCCGAGTTCAAAAAGCACCACCCTTTATTTGAGGAAGACAAACCGATTCAGTGGACAATCACAGACAATGCTACCAAAGCTCTACCATCACTTCGTTTACAGCAGTTGTCTCGACCCAGGAGCCGAAGTTTAGTCAAAGATGAGTACGACCCATATAAGGTATCAATAGCTGCCAGAAGGGCTCGGTCAACGCCACGCGTTGATGAACTCGCAGTGCCCTTCCCTCGAAAAGTTCGTAAGAAGTTAACTGTATAAAAGAAAATATGTCATTCTGGCCAAGGCTCGAGCAAAAATTTCTAAATTACTTTACATAAGCACATGCCAGATTTTACATTGTAAATATAACCATGGTTTTTGGGTTAATGAAGAAAAGATTTCTAAGGGTCTTTTGTATTTACATGTAAAGGAGAGAATTTTAGTTTAAAACTGTGTCAGGGTATACTTTTGCTATTTTCAGTAGTCACACAATTTTAATCTGCAGGATGTAATATGGCAATTCCCTGTTTGTATAGAAACAGGCTGATTTCCCTGTAGGGGAGTGAGATACTTATGCTGTTAATAGGAAAGAGTGCATACAAGCTCAGCTTCTAGAATGTTTAGGCAAGCTTTATTTTATCTTAAAAGGATGTCAAATTGAGTTGAACTTTTAGCGCATCTTATTGACGTAATGAATGTTATTCATTTTGTTAGATTGCAGAAAATGTTTCAAAATGTACTGAATAAAGTCCTTCTGACAAATTCTAACAAAATTATAATTAAAAAAACTGAATTATCACAGGCTGTTTGCGCGTTAACAACCATATTCAATACATAAAACTGTGAAATGTACACAGTCCAGGTATCGTCAGTCTGATAGAAGATAGAAAGTGATCTAGTGCTGGTCCGAGACGGGGTGTTACCAAACACTTTTAAATTGAAAAAATGTTTTCTTTTCATAATTTCACAAGTGTGCAACAAAGTTTTACTTTCTTTTGCAATATTTTAGTTGAAAAATACCCATTTTTTTTTTCTTTCAACTCCTTGAATTACAAAGATTATAAAAAATTTACGTAAAGATTTGTGTATCTTTTTCTCTCATATGCAGCAATATTGGATACTTCACTAGCTTACATGTATATTTACGCTAGTTTTTTTTATTCATGAAAATATTGCCATGTTTTATCATTTGGTGTGTTTTTATCACTTGTTGGTAACTGTACATGTTTATACACAATTGCCACTCAGTATTATTTTGTTGATGTTTGAAGGATTTATGTCTGAACATGCCTTGGATTTTTCGAATTTATTGTTGGTTTGATCAAGTATTTTTTTTATATAATATTCTCTTCTCTTTTGATGGGATACTACATAAAATGATAAGAATTCATTTTTTATAAAAATAAAATAAACAAAACTGTGCAATATTGCAGAAACAAAAACTGACATTTTGCTGTGTTTTTATTTATTTTAATTGTGCTGAATTGTTAAATATACAGAGCCTTTTCAAATGTTCAATTATAAATTGAACTAGAGGCTATAACCGTACAAATAGTTATATGGCTTTCAAATTCAAGATTTTTTTTTTTTAAAAATAAAAGATTTATTTCGCTATAACACTGCACCTTTGACAGAAATAGAAAAAAAAAAAATAAGTAAAAAATAAATTTTATCTAGGTGGGATTGAACTGTTGTCTTTGGATTACGAGAAGAATGCGTTGCTATATGAGCTTTACGGGCCATTTGAGTAGTTATGATTGAATAATGTTGTGGTATGGGTTTTACATGCTGAAGAATACCGTTCCGATGAGATTTTACAACTTTTAATCTATTCATCCAAATATTCAATTTTTTCAAATTTGAAATGCCTCAAAAAAGTAAAGTACAGTATTAATTACAAATCCATATCATAAAGGGTTCTTTTGTTTAAGACATTTTAATACTATTTTTCTGATCTGCTCCTGTATTTAATTGGCCTCCTAATTTTATTGTTATTGAATAATGACATTAAATTTAACCTTAAGAAAGAAAGACATAGGACTAATTCAGTCCTTGAAATTTGTGAAGATAAATAATGCAATGTCTTTATAATATGATTAAAATCGCAACTTCAATGTTTGAACTTTATTCAACTTTGATGCTTTATAAGCCTTGTAATTAAAATCGGACAGTAAACGTGTTCACTGCACAATAAAGTGCATAAACGGCCTATATTCTACATAAATTAAAGCTTGCTCTGACATGCCATTTTCTTTCAGGTGATTGTTGAAATCGTCATTTTTGCTAACTTTTACCCGAAATATTGTCACATCTGTTAAACTCAGGCAAAAAGCGCTAACAGATTTTAACTCATGAAGTAAATTTGCGCTTAACGATATACGTCAACAACCGGAAGTCAAAAAATAGTGGTCATGTGACTTGTTTTACCTACCATATATATGAAAGCAATGACCCAATCGAAACAAATTTTCTAAACTAAGCCTCGCTGGATATGGGAAATAAGCCTATTAAATTTAAGAGCTATTCATTCACTTGTTTTTGAGCCTTTACTCAAATTTTCAAACTTTAGAATTATTTCTAGTCCATTTTCGAGTGAATTTAGTTTCTGATTAGATTAGGTTAGCATTTTACTTATACCTGATTTAGTTTTTTAGTTAATTAGAGAGAAGAATAATTATAATAATAATAATCCGAACAATTTCAATATGTCTTTCAAAAATTTTTAAAGCCGTAAATAACTTAAAATGGTTTTACATGACACTGTTTTATCTGTTTTGCTTGATTGGGGTTTAACGTGATCCTCAAGGGTATTTCACTTGTTGGACGAAAGATTTTCCACTGGACACTGTTCCTTGCCTATTTATGATGGTTGGAAACGGGGAGGAAACAAACAAGCGTGGTGCCGCTGCAATTAATGTGTCTGTGATTATGCCAGGACTCGTTAATAGGATCGTGCATGTATAGCATATGTGTCATCCTGTGTTTAGACAGCCTCTTTCTTATTCAAAGAAAGCACCAATCTGATTGGTTGCGATAAAGAAAGATTATCTGAAAGTAGCTGTTGTAGACTCTTGTTAACTCTGTTGTTAGCATCTACTGAGGTAAGAAAAGAAGAGAGGCTAAATGCAACAATCTTCTTTTCCGTCTTCCCTCGGGAAAATGTATAACCACAGGCAGAAGAGATTTTTAATATTTGCCCATTTTTAGTATAGCCATCCATCCATCCATTCCAAATGTTTATGAACACTGTAGCTTGAAAACAAATTCAGGGATAAACTTTAACCTTGTATGTACCGGTACCTTCCACCATTACATTGATAGGCATTCCCTAGAAAAAGCACTAACATTGGTTAAACTTAAAATTAATTCTTTTTAAAAAAAGAGCAAAAAAAAAAAATGTTATTGAAGAATTGTACAAACAAAGGTACATGTAATTTGAAAAAAATATTACAGGAAAAAAAATAAATAGAAATTTAATTTTTAAAAACTTCCAAATCTTATCATAAAACCCAACCATGAATAGAACACTAGAATCTACATCAACAACAAAAGTTTAACCTGAACAAGACTGTGTTCTCCCTTCAACAAACTTAAGGCCAGTTAAATCACCTCCACGAGCTAGCTCTAGGATACAAATGGTTCAAGTTAAACCAGACAGTGATTAACACAGCCAAAACTACTCTCTCAATAATACCTTCATTTTTACTTCATTATGGTAAAAAAATCAGTGGAAAAGATCCGGCCAAAAGGGTTGCTAAAGATGGAGGTAAAAATTTGCATATGTTGCAGACCATACAACAAAACGTGTGGAAGTGGAATATCTTTGGGGAGTGCAAACATTGCTGCGGGCCTGTATCCCATTATAAATTTATAATGTCATTCAAGTACACATATAGGTCATGTGAATACACAAGTAAGAGTTCTAAGATGAACTTTATTTTAGAACAATTTTCACGTCCTAACAATTACTATTTTTTTTCTTCTTGCCATTGAGAATGCGAAAAATACTGAGTTGTGTTTGTCCTCCATCTTTTTGGATGGCCACAACTCATCCTGATAACTCAAGTATTATGATTTACTTCCAATTCACTTACATGTGTGGACCTACCCCCAAAAATAGAGGCATGTACAGGTGTATTTTGCAATAAATAGAAGGTGTAAATTTGCAGAGCTGTAATGCACATAAACTATAAGTTTCTTGATCCCCTAAAATGGCCTAAATCCTGCTCTATGAGAAAACGATGCTCACTCCAACTGCCAGTGCCAGAGGTGGCAAATAGTGGTTTACCATGATAACGGATATCAAGTACACCTGTGGATCTCCCATCTGTAAATATATCATCCTACCAACCAATATATAAACTTATTCCCATCATTATTCATATTGTCAAATGAGACCCAAGATGTGATTTGACAGTGATTTCACTATGTTGTTGATCTGCAATGTGTGTTGTATGATGAACAGGTAGGTTTGTAATCTGCTTTTAATCAGACCGTATGGTCAACCAATGAGTTCCTGCATGGTGCTGATAGATGGAAAAAAAGTGTCTATTTTTTTTAAAATCCGTAATCAGGGGTCCTTTTGGCACAAAATGGGTTAACCATGTTGTCAGAGGCCGTCCCCCCACCACAGTTTACAACGAATATAGATTTGTATGTTTGACTGGGGCTTAACGTTGTATGTACTCAAGGGTATTTCACTTACATGATGATATATTGTCGTCATACGGTTCCTTGTTTAAATAACATCGGACATCATGGTAGGATTGTTTGTTTGTTTGTTTGATTGGTGTTTAACATTGTACTCAAGGGTATTTCACTTATATGACGACAGATTGTCCACTTCGCAGTGCACACAGTTTTATTATGGTGGAAAACTGCGAGGAAACCTTGTAGAAACCTTGTAAAAACCACCCCCAAGAGTACCAGTCACATTGTGTAACACCCCCATATACCTGATAATTGATCGGTACATTAAAGTGGGATTAGTAGGTAGACATGCTAAACCACTAACTAAATAAGGCAGTGAGCCCCGAATAAAGATCAGATACAAACAACTTGACTTGCTCAAAATACCATATGATAGAATATAATTTTTATTTGAGGTTAATGCAGACATTACTAATACAAACCAACATGAATAACAGTATTTTCCCACTTATCTTCTGTTTAAAAGATATAACATAGAAAACAACTGATTTAACATCAAAATAGAAATCAACCATATTTTATAATTTATATACATTTATTCCTTCTATAATTTATATTTGATAGTCCTATTATAGCTATTATAGCTGTTAATCATTGTCCAAAAACAATTATTCAAATATAAATACAAGTGAATATTAAATGAATTTATAGTAAAATTAATTATATAATAAATTATATTGAACCTGTTATGTCTTAATTTTTAAGACCAATATTAAAGGTTAAAAAATCGTTCAAAGCAATAACCCAGCAACATATATATAATAATTACAAATAATAACATTATAACTTATAACTTCAAAAAATCACAAATTTGTTTTTTGTCTTTTCTTCAAATTCCATTGCAACTGAACAAATTAAGTGGCAATTCAAGCGATAAAACTAAATAAAACATATTATAAATAGTACTGTATATGACTTTCGTTTATCTAACCAACAAGCTGCATCTTCCGACCTGCTTAGCCTGGTTCAAGATTTATAAAAAGATGCAGATTTTTTAGGAGTATTTTCTTACCATTATGTGTAGTTTTGTGTCATATTGTTGTATCACACTGATGAAATACACTCGGTAGTCTGTCAGGTCTGCATCTCGCTATTATGAAATCAGTTTAAACAAGTAGTCTTGAGTATGAAGATAGCGTTTTGGCCAATAATTATTTTCACTTGTATATTTGAGAATCACAAACAATTGTCTTCATGCAGGAGTCTTAACTATATATTCAACGGATTACTTTGTTTGATTGGGGATTAACGCCAAGCTTTGAGGCATTTCACACACTAAGGTGAAGTGACCAAGTGGC
>JAVFBW010161594.1:0-11619 GCA_034783835.1 Mopalia ciliata
ATTTTTAGATCCAATTTAAACTGTTTAATATATTGAAATATGTTTTTAACACTTATGTATGTCCTGGGCCGTTCGTTTTGTTTCTCTTTTTGATGTCTTCTGCGGTCTGGGATGCTTCAGATTGGAATTATCTGATATTGAAAATCGACAAAATATTCACGTCACAGCATAGCTGAAATACAGCTGAATGTGGCGTATAACACTAAGCAATCAATCAATCACTCGAAACCACAGTGCCTAAAGTAAACTCAAATCTATTTAAGATGGATAATAAAGTTGCACTATCCCCCATATCCCCTGCTAGCTTCTCTGCGGGGAGATTTCCGAACTGATTGTAATAAAACATTACATGGACAAACATTTGCCTTTATTAAACATTTGACCTCAATCGTTTTAGACGATTCAGCTTTTGGTATTGGCTCTATCACAGAAAAGTTAGAACGTTTAGGGGGTGGACTGTTAAACGAGTTGTTCCCCACGAAGAATAGAAAGCGGGTACTGGCTGATAATGTTTACCGGGAGTGTCGAAAACGACCGAGGAAGAGATACGATATCAACCGGTACGTTTTAGATATTCAACCATCTTACGATCTCTGCGAGTTCGCCATCTAGTCTAGGTGGTTCATCATCGGGGTCTCTTGAAGCCATATCAGAAAAGAAGCAAAAGAAAACTAGTTAATTACAAGATCCCAATCAACGTAAGACTTGTATGGATGACAACTTCTGTTTAATATCAGAGCTTGTCATCCATACAAGTCTTATGTTGAATGTTATAACCAACTACTATATGCCTCTAAAAGTTAGCCCCGTGAGGGAGCGGGTGGGCCATGGCCCTGCAGAATACTCCCTCGGCTTCTTTGGTCCACCGTAAGAGGCGAGAAAAGAGGTTACTTTCTTTTGCCCTGGTGTTCGTAGAGCTAAAGGGTAACGGGAAGCAGATTTGTTTGTGATGTTCTTTATTTGTGTCCGTCGTCATATACGTGAAATACCCTTGAGTACGGCGTTAAACACCAATCAAACAAACAAATCTCACGTTTACATTTGATGAAATGTATAACAATGATTCTTGGAATCTTAGTGTAAATTGTGGACATGTGTTTGAACCGTCGACAAAATAAGGGTTTGATTGGGATTTAACATCATACTCAACGTATTTCATTTATTTGATGACGTACAGCCCAATAGGTGACAGAAAGACAATATTGGACAAATACATAAAAGGACACAATACGGTCACCACAAACAGATCGGCAACTCTGTTCCCCTTTTGCTCTGAAAGCACCAGGGAAATATGAAGCTCCCTCCAACCACCGCCCAAAACAAGGGAGACATCAAAATTACCATTGACATATTACAAGGGAGACCTCAAACTCAACAAGCATCAACAATACGTTAGATTTTACAGTACATGCCATATTATGGATGGCTCTCATAAACAAAACCACAATTTCATGTTAAACAAGTTCTAAAATAATTTAGATTCACATGTCACCAAACATCTCTACACAACGAGAAACTATATTTCGGTAAACACAATCCCCCAACACTAACTATATCACATTTTTATTTTTATCTTACATTTACGACTCCTTTGTTGTGATTTGTAAAGCTAAATATAGCCTCGCTCTAGATCAATATTAATCTTAACCAAATAAATACACAGTGTGTGGAACGTGTTTGGTACTCTGCACAGTAGAAACGTATAAAACACAAACAATCTGTAAAAAGGCCGAGTTATTTTTGTTAATTAAATTAGAGAGTATCCCCAAAGAATCTTTATTATATTTTACTGGCGTCTGCTCCGAGAAACCCATTGGCTGAAAATACGTCAGTAACGAGATTTTACATTGTAATTCTAAGGCGTCTTTGTCATGTCCAGACAGACATTGACTTGAGTTTTAGAATAGCATTTTTGAATCATTGCGTGTTTATCAGCCACATCTCATTCTTTAACTGTAAATCGGCAATACATGTCTATGAATATTGTACAGTGAAGGCTACGCTTATGTTACTAATTTAATTTAACCACTGGTAGCTTAAAATAACTTATTACATATATTGTTAGTCATAAGCCCCTTTTAATATACTAATTTAATGTTACCAATGGTAACTTGAAAGAGTCTTTTCAATATATTGTACGTCATGATTCTCTCTTTAGAAATTCATTTTTATTTTAGCATTGATAACTTTAAATGCATATTTTACTGATTACATTTACTAAGAACCCAGATTTTTAATTTACCATTGCTAACTTTAAAGGAGTTATGCCATAATTATAAGTACATTACAGCCTAACCCTTCAATGAAATCTTGACTTAAGATCCCACTTTAATTTAACCACTACTACTATAAAGTACTTGTAATATATTGGACTGTTTACGACTACTGTGACCACTGCTTTGCAGACTTGTTAAGATTAATGCTCTCCAAAGCGTACTGTACAAGTATATACTGTTGGTCTTCGTGGGTTAATTTTAATGCCACTAACCCCAAAAAGATGAAAGTGTTGTATAACAACACTTTCCGTGGGCTAATGAAATCTAAAGTACATCTGTAGTGCCAGTGCTATGTTTGTGATACACAGTGCCATGTCTTTTGGCGAAATTGTCAGAAAAACTGTGATTCCATTGCTTAAAAGATTAGAGTCATCTGGAAACTTGTGATTCAAACTGTTTGATCCTCCAGTTCTATTTCGGAGTCAGTCATTGGTGCAAAATGGCACCACATACCGTATAGGACTAAATTTGTAAATTATATTGTGTCATCTTACCTTATTTAAATCAATCTGAATATTAACCTAATCATCACTGTTTTTATATGCAATAAAATTATTATTATTATTTTACCTATTCAATTTTACCATTAGTAACTGTTGAGTTGGCAGCTCACTGTGACGTCGTCAGCATATAATAGGATCTCTGGCCATTAAATAGCAGGTTGTTTTCTGGGTAACAATGCTGTCTTTCTTCGGACTGGATGAAATTAACTTCCGAACGTTACCAAAATGTTGGTTGCGCTAGTGTCCATTATTATTGGAATAAACCACCGTCATATAAGTGAAATACACTTAAGCACGGCGTAAAACACTAAACATTCAATTTATCAGCGCACAATTATAAATCAAACAATGTGGTGTCTTGTCGGTCAAATACATTATTTTAAGGGCTAAATCAAAATATAACGATAAAGAACGCGTTTTTAACCAAGTGTTGTGTATGTTGCAGGCGAGATAAGTCTTTGATGAACTCGTCCGCTTGAGACTGGTGTTGCAGCAACCGGAATTAAAATCCAAAGATTTCAGCGAATTTCAACTTTCGTGAAAGTAAGTGGTATGCTGATCGTTTTAAAAATTTGTTGGCGGTTATCATAAACACACTGTGTCAAAAGCACTATCGGGATATTGGCGGAAGCTTCTTGTAGCCTACCCAGGTGTTCTAAGCGCTTACTGGGGAGCCAATAAAGCCGATCGTTTGGGTCCGGTTTTGGTGCTATAACATTTATAAGTGAAGTGTTACGAATGTTTTGCGCGGCCCTGCATACCTCCGCTACAGATCTAGAATTTGCGTCGCGTTGAGTTTCCGTTGTCGTTGTGTATCGTACACATCAGCTTATTAGCCTGTTCATTTGATTGGGCTTTGACGTCGTTCTCACAGGTATTTTGCTTTCCATGTATTTTAGGACAGATTGTCCATTTGTCGCAGTGCCCCGGCGATTGCCCGGCCACGTGACGCCACTCCAGGTTATACCAGTGGTCAAGTAGAGGACTCGAACCCAAGAGTACGCTTTAAACACAGACTGGGAACTTTGGGATAAACCGCCACCACGTTCTTATACTAGACAGTCACGAGATAGCGCCCCACTTCAAGCCACGGTTACGAACAATCAAGCTACTTAAAAAACTGAAAATGTACACTGCAGAATGCAATGATCTACAGCTGTATGAAATCATAGCATAGTCCCGGAGTATATATACAGCAGTAATTTGTGTGGCTCTGACCGCACAGATTTGCCGTTTTAGCGATTATCACTACATCCAAATGGTCCTGGTTTATGACCAAGCGGGTTGTACTCCTGACATGGATGTAAGACGGCTTCCGTTTTAAGTCAAATGATAAGCAGGTTTGTAGGCACGTTGTTTATAGTTTACAGTAATTATCCATGACTTTGTGGTTGTCTTAATTATATATATATAAATTGTCGGGTAACCGGACGCAACCCAGTGAAACCATATGCGTGCAAGCTGTTATCTAATACGATGTTAGAATATTTTTCTCTTTGACAATGGGTTCAGGAAGCAAACCAGTGGGACGGTTTGATATACATCTATTAACGTACCGGTAACTCATTAGAGTATGGGGTTGCCGATCCAGTTCCATTATTATTTGAAATCATTGGGTATCAAATCCTTTGACTTGTACATTGACAAATATTCTCAAGAAAAAATATCCCAAGCTACCCCTCCACTTTCACAGCCACACATACTGGTACTTCATGGAAAACCAAATATATGGTGTAAAACAATGCCAAGAGTATATACTTCCAAACCTAATCAAATAACTTATGATTAAACTCGATGAAGCGAATACAAATGTGTCTGTTTCTACAAACTCGTTATTTCTTTATTATGACGTTCATATTTTTAGCTTAATACTTAATGTCATACAGTACATGCAACCTTTAACATACAATTTTCGCAAGACGATTTGTAAGGCTTCCACAGAAGGGATATTATTGTCTACGACTGTCTGGCTTCCGTTCTAGCTCCATATATTTATGAAGCATAAACTATTAGTATTTCCCTTAGGGCTTGTCCAATATAGTACCAAGAAACTTGGTGTCAATAAATATAATCGGCTCGGTAATGCAAGGCCACTAACATTTTTATTGTCGCGCTTGTTATTTCATATCACACTAAAAGTAATTCCAAGGATATATGATAGCTATTGGTGCAATGGAACCCAGTCGTCCTGATCGCCCAACACCCATCCCGAACAATATCGTACTTAAGATATCCATCGGGAATTGCCTTGAAGAAAATGAGCCAATAAACAGTGACAGTGAAGTCATATTACAGAGACCTCCTCTGATGACACCTAGCCAAAAATCATATTGTCTTGACGACACGAAGAACCGGATTTGTGATATTAAAGCCATCCAAAAAATTGTACAATCACATACATATACCGAGCTAAGAGTTCCGTTATCCAGCATCCAACTAACATAAGTGTATCAAAGGAGGCTAAGTCAAATAGAGGTCATTTTCCTTATTCGGATTTTTGCTTGACTTTTTTAACTTTTGATATAAAATTTGGTGGGTTAGATGTTACTGCTCAGTTTTTCATGGTGATTTAGTGTTTTACCGCTATATTTTCGTAAATTACTTTTCGGTCAACGAAAGAAAGGGGTCATGTCCTTGTTCTTGTTTAAAAAGGAACTCATTAATGATAAGCGCATATATTGGGTTGGTATACTGGCGTTTTTTCTCCCCAAAACCAATCAAATTGCTGTGAAAAAAGTTAAGTATTATCTCGTGAGCAATACACGCCAATATAAATTATATGTAATGTTGCCTATATCAACAACGAAGGAAAAATTTTATGTTACGATCAAAACCGCTTTTGAGGCAAATAAACAGTATAAAACGTGAATAACACTGATTGTATTTCCGAATGGTTACAACAATAACTGAAATAAAGGATTCAACTCAATGTTTCAAAATGAAGGGAGGCAACTGGAAAACTAAAGCAGAATCTTAAAATTAATTTGTCAAATGTAAACCCCAGGATTATCCCTACCAAGGTACCAAATGAAACAGAAAGAACGTTCCATTCAGCCACGATATACATAGGCATCCCCATTGCTGTCATCAATCTCACTCGCTTCTGCAATGGGGAAATCTGGTCCATCGTGACGTAACTGAATGTAAAATGGACGATGTACCTCAGGGAAAACCCCTTTGTTAACAACTTTTTCCATGAGATCTTTATATTTTGCTTGTTTATGCAAATCGGAACCACGTTTCAATGGCTAGACCGCATCCTTGGTTCTAATTCATTAAGTGTCTAGAGTGAGTGTTATTATTTGTATCGGAACTATGGTATGGTTTTATTGTAGGTTCTTTATTATTTTGGTCCAAATGTACTAAAATGCTAAGGCTACAATGTTTTAACCATGGAGTATGTTCTAGATCTTTCCATGGGGGTTATGAATAATTGCATATTATTAAAATTCACAGAAACTTTAAACTCAATATTGATATATATATATCCAAATTTGAACTATATAATATATTGACATATTATAAACACTTTTGTATGATATTTTGACATATTTAAAATTTTTAACACTTACGTATGTCTTATTCAGTTCATTTTCTTTCACCTTTTGATGTTAACTGCCAAGGGTTTTCTGATTGGAGTTGTTTTCAATTGTACAAAATAAAATAAAAAATTGTAAATATGTTCACGCCACAGCATAGCTGAGATACCGCTGAATGTGGCGTAAAACACCAATCAATCCATGAGGGTTAGGTGACTTAAGACATATGTCATGGCATTTTGCCAGTCTGACAAACCTGAGTTGTCCTGTAACTTATTAAATGTGAAATATGCTGACAACTTTGATAAATGCTATCTTTTCGGTGACGCCATATTGGAAATCTGAAATACTATGGGAATACAATAACCACTTCAGCACAATAAAGTGGTAATGTCCATAGCTGGACATAGCCCCCTGGAGTGGAATAAACATGTTTCATAATAACAGTTTAGGGTGAACTAATCTGTACAATACGTTTTCTGGGGGGCGAGCTCCGTCACGGAAGTTACGTAATATAACGATAACTCATTTTTTGGTAAAATGTGACTTAGCCACCTTTTTGCAGTGGGCCCTTCAGTTACACACGCGTGCTAAGCCAATAACCTAATGTTACACACATCAAATCCATAATGTACTTTATACAGGCGTCGAGCCCAGAGTATCACATACATTGACAGTCAGAGTTTATACATGTCGAGGGAGCAGTCACATTATACAGAAGAGTCTCACATCGAATCACATTCACACTTTATACATACCGAGCCAGCCGTCACGTTATACAGACATTGAACCAATAGTATCGCATGGAATTAACACTTGATACCTACCGAGTTACTAGTCACATTATACGGACGTCGAGCCAAAAGTCTCACATCGAATCGACTGTCAAGCTATATATATATCTACGTACTTAGTCTGCTACCACGAACTTGTACTTCGAATCAGGTTGTAGGCGTCTTTTAATTAAATATGACAATACGCCAATCCGATAGGTGGAAGTTACGTGTACCACCCTCCACGTCTTGGGGAAAGAAACAGGCCTCACTACAAATATCTGTTAGTGTATTACATTACACATGGAACAGATTTATCGGTGTTATCCCATGGTAGTTTTAACCGCCAAGCAAGACATTAGATATGGAATATCTCCATGTGTTTAAAGAACGACGATGCGAAGTGTTGTGTTAGTTGACATGACAAAATGGGTCTTAACAGTTTGTTTGTTTGTTTGTTTGATTGGCGTTTAACGTCGTACTCAAGGGCATTTCACTTATATGACGACAAACACAAAAGCAGGACATCACGAACAAATCTGCTTCCCGTTACCCTTTAGCTCTGAGAACACCAGGGCAACAGAAAGCAACCTCTTTTCTCGCCTCTTACGATCGACTAAGGAAGCCGAAGGAGTATTCTGCAGGGCCATGGCCCACCCGCTCCCTCACGGGGCTTCAGTAGTAGTAAGAGAATCCAGAAAGATTCTGCTACGTTAAAAGTTGTCAGTAGAAAATCCGTAAGCCAATGTTACAAAGCAGCTATATTATAGTCCATCAGCCTAAGATTGATTGATTGATTGATTGATTGATTGATTAGTGTTTTACGCCACATTCCATCAGCCTAAGAGAACAGATGTGCTATTAGTTTAGAGATATATCCCCAAATGGCTTGCACAAACTCCATTTTATATTATATTTATTATTTCATGGTATTAAAGGTTTGACAAACTTTTTTTTTATTTATTACACTAGTTAAATCAGTACTCTACAATAATCCAAGAACTTACAAAGTACATGTAATTTTACCATACACAAATTTCGCATTAGTTTCTTTTTATATTAAAAAAAAATACATTTTTTAATTTTAACTGTTATCCTGTTATGTTAAGGTTTTTTGCTTGATGAGGGTCTAAACCATGACGTTTAAATTTCAACTTAATTTATAGGAGTATGAATTTTCCACTTCTTAATTTGCTTTAATCAATAAATCAGTATGGTGGAAGACTATGAGGAAACCTTGTACAAACCACCTCGGAATAGCTGTATTCATTTCTAACCGACCAAACAACAAACCACAGCTGCTGGCCCATATGTAAGGAAATCATTAAAACATATGTAAGATACAAACAAATTCAATCTTTTAAAATTTAACTAATTTAAAGCATGTTGTCTTTAAAATTATAACTAAAATATATATTGTACGCATTTTCAGATTTAGAATTGACAGATAAAGTTTTGTACCGAGCTAAATAACAAAGCTATTTAATGTTTATTACAATATTACATGATTAATTATATGTTCTTTTATCGGGAACAATCAAAAACATTCCAAAAAAAAATCAAAGATCTCATTCTTAACTCTGAACAAATCTTTGAACATTCATCAAAGTTAACCCAAACGATCATTCTCAACTTTAAACAGAGACGGGTGGTGTAATCAGTTCCAAGTCACAGAAAAATGCGAGAACCGAGTTACAATGTCACAATTCCCCTTAAAGCAAAGCTATATATATCAGGCAAATTCTTTCAATTTATTTATTTTAGGTTTACATAAAAACTAGCAGCAAATACGTTTTATTTTATTGTCTTTTTCTTTAAACTTTCACTTTGTTGGTGTTTTGTATGGTGTTCTACTGTTCAGGGGCCACTTTCATAAAATGTCATATTTTGACAATAAAATATCCTTCAACATTTTGATGCCTATTGTATAACATGATGACATTTTATTGTATTGTCTTAAGACATTGTGATAAAGTGGTCTCAGTTATATGGTTTCTTTATAAATCTGTCAGATACAAATTTATCAATTCTTAATATCATTATTTTGTTTAAGCATGGCTACTTCATGAAATTGGTAAGCCATTATGTTTGGAGTAATTCTGCATGTTGGACGGATATCATTTTTGAAAAAGACAACTCCAAGATTTATTTATAGCTAGTGTTTCAGTTGACCTTCCTGTCGCACATGTTTAAAGGCTAAAGTTTGACTGAGGTGAAGTTTCTATGTTTCTTTGCTATGGAACCAAAGTTATACTGAAGGAGTCACCCTGTGTGAATCTAAACAAGTCTCAATTCTCTACCTTGACATACTGTCTATTATCCACTTCCATGAATAACTATTATCTTTAGTCGTTTTCCATGTATTTTCGATAAAATATGTCCCTGTATTTATTTTACAAATTACTTAGCCACAACCCTTTTTTGAGGCTTTCAATTAAGTTTATATTCTTTTTGAGTCAATTCAGTTGATATTGATTTGATAGTCACTGTGAGAAAACTATGCTTGCGTGAAAGCAGAAGGAAAACGTGTCCACAACAAATGAAACAGCCACAGGGGGTAAAAATGCAACAACAACAACCTCTTTACAGCATAAACTTTTTGAAAATACTAATCATGCAAATTGAGGTTTTTAAATTAAATCGTTTACAACAATATTTCCAATACTTGGTGAAATAAAAATAGACTTTATCTAATTTTTTTTTCTCCATATTCACCATGGGAGCAGCAAGCATTATACACAACATCAAAATACTAAACGAAAAAGAAAAATGTGCTCATAACAAAAAACTACTATCAACAACAGAATGAACACAAATTTACAAAATATCTCAAATAAGGAATGAACTAAATCTAGATGCAACAAACACAAAAGGTCTAAACTAAATTCAGAAAATCAGCTCTTCTTTTTCTCAAGAAAGCTCTTTTCTTTATCCAAACATCACAGACTAGTTGTGGAAACTGGATTACATGCTGTACATCATTTGGCCTCTGTCCTCTGATAACCGTGACAACCAGATGACCTTGACTCATGCTGTCTCACACAGCCTACCTTGCCTCAAGCCCTCAGTACTGATGGGCTCCACTCGCTCATTGATGTATTTTTCCCTCTCTTCTGCCTTTCTAATGGCCTCATTCCTCAGATCTTCAGCTGCTTTTTGCATGATTAATTTCTAGAAATAAAAACATGCTGAAACGCTGGTCACTGAAATCTTCAGAAATAAAACATCCATTGTTTCAACCAATTTGTCTTAGCTGCCTTCATTACCATTTTTGTCGAGAGATAAAAGTTATTAATCACCACAGAATTATCCTCAAACGGCTAACCAAGGACATTTTCATCCACAAACATATCATGAAATAGAGACTTTAGAAAGCACAATAACAAGATTTTCTTTACAGAAATTTGTTTTAAATTTACATATACCTGGAATTTGAGTGCTAACTCAGTACTCTGTTCATTTATTTAAACAAAAAACAAATTTAAAATGTTTATATTGCAAGGTTTACACATTCTTGAAAATCAATAATTCAGTTACAGGTACATGATATAATAAAAATTTCGAGATACAATCTTTTGACCAATGTTGATTTTGCCAGTTTTACTAGCTGTTGTTTCACTGCAAACTCACACCCATGCAGATGACAGGTTAGTCTAAATCTGTTAGCATAACTTGAGGGAAAACATAAATAAACCGTCAAGGTTGGTATAACGGTCTTCTTTCTCTGCAGCTCAAAGTCCTTCTTTGGTAAAAAAAAAAAAAACCCCACTCTAGTCTGTTTCCAAATTACGTGTTTACAAGTAATATTTACCAACTGTCAAACAGGTCACTCCTGAGTAATATACTCAAATTGATCATGAAAACAAAGAATCTGAACAATTTCAAATCCATGATCATGAAACAAATGTTGCATTCTACTAGATAGCATTGCTATGTATCCTACTCGAAAACTCTGAATAGAAGATTAATGACAGTTGCATATATCTACTAACAACAAGCTTAATCTGATTTCTAAATTAAGCTTTTTTTTATAACATCTATGGATTCTGTTATTCTGACTTGACTAAGTGTTGGATACATAAATATATCCCCAAAATGGCGGTGATACATGGGTACAGCTTTAAGTGAGAATTTGCTTATATAGAATACAGCGGTTTCCCACAAATAAATAATTTAATAATATTTACTAAATTTCTCCAATTAAGTAAAAAAGTAACAGGTTTATAACACAAGTTCATAATTTACCACATCATTTTTCTCTTTCCCTTATAAAGAAATTTCTGTTTGATATTTAGCACTTGTTCTTTAATTTAACAATGCGGTGCTCTAAGGTGTCAAATCCCTTTAGTAGTTCCTTCGTAATAAATTGATTGATTGGTGTTTTACGCCATGCTCAAGGGTATTTTATTTATTTGATGGTGGTGTATTCCAGCAACAACTGAAACCAGCACAATGTTAAAGGTCTTCCCAAATGGTTCATACCTAGAAAACGTATAAAAATAGTCCAATATTCACTGAACGATTTGCA